>BDDA01000179.1:89119-131740 GCA_001662385.1 Chlamydomonas asymmetrica | reverse complement strand
GAGGGGGAAAGGGGGGGTGCACGGATGGCGGGGGAAGGGAAGGGCATAAACACTTGGCGATGTGGCAGGGTCGCTCCAGGGTGGCAGTCAGGTTTGGTTATCATAAGCTGGCCTGCGCTGGGACAAGCGCATTAACACAACCTGATGTGCTGTTTCAGTGCCCTCAGCAGCTGGGACCTGTTCACTGCTGGGACGTGTTCACTGCAGTGTCACACCGGTGACACCATGCACCCCCCCAACCCCCTTGTATGCTCCCCCGCCAAGGCGTTGCTGGTGCCTCCCGACACGCGCAGGCTGGTTCGCGCGATCACTTTCCTGCGACGCACCACTCGTTCACGCCGCATGACAGACCTGGCGCACAGCCGTGCCAAGACAACGGCCCAGCAACTCCCCGCAGCGGACAGCCGCAACGACGCCCAGCATGGCGCAGGGCAAGCAGGAGGCTCGGCGCCCAGCGTGCATGGCACCGAGGACTCCGCACGAACCCGCAGCGCAAAAGTGGACCCCACAAAATCTCCGCTGGTAAAGATCAGCGACTTCCCATCCCTGAACTGGATTGGTCTTTACGCTGTCCTGTAAAGCTCGTACACAATTTCCCCTGACAGCTGCCAGTTGCAGCACCCATCGCTCCATGCGAAACGGTCCCTGTATGATATCCGGTACGCCTTGCAAGCTGCTGCTCATGCTTTTGCATGCTGGTGCCCCCCCTGCCCGCTGTAGGACTTGCTCCTTGACCAGGCCATGCAGCGCGCCACTCAGCTTCTGGAGGAGCACAACCTGCCGCCACCCTCGTCATCCTCACAGGTGACATGTCAAACACTCCCTATGGCTTATGGCTTGCATTTCAACGACCCTATGGGATCTTCCATAGGGGCCTGGCGCTTGTGCCAAACTTTCGGGTTCAGGAGGGCACGAAGCCTTTGGTGTATCAGCTGGGGCGAGCAATGCCCCAACGTGCTGCGTATCTGTATGCTTGGATTCCCCTGGGGCGGTGGGCAGGCGCGAGGCAAGGCTAGTCTGCGTCACTGAACTTTCAGCAGGGAGTAAAAGATGGCAGATGCACTGGTGTGCAGTTGCTCGTACCTGAATGGGATCAACGGACGAATGTCTGGCAGTCTAGGGCAGACAGCTGCTCGCAGGCATCCTGAGGGAACCTCGCGCATCTTCATGCGCGTATGGGATTTGGGAGGTTGGGGAGTCAGCCTGTATGCGCTCACACACGGCGGCCGGCGTGTGAGGCGATGCATTGACGTTGGGTGCATTGTGGTGCTGTGCCCATCAGGGCTCCGCCTCTTGCACTGTTGCACGATGGTGGCTATTTGACATCATTGAGCATGAGGTGAGCAATGAAGCCCCGCAAAACAAACAGGCAAACCAGCTGTTGCAACGTTGGTGTCACTGCATATGCGTTTCTGTGGTCCACTTGTTCACCAGGCGGACAGCACGCACCTGCTCAAGCGTAAGCCGGCGGCGTGCATGCTGTCGCTTGAGCTGGATGAGTCATCCATCCGAGCTGCCTTCTCACAGATACCCCTGTGGCATGACCTCAGCCAAGACCTGGTGCTCGCTGCCAGGTGCGTGGTCGGCGTTTGCACGCATGAGCTGCCTTGCTGCAGCTTAGACGAGGGCGCTGGATAGCACGGTGGGGTGCCCCCTGTATGCGCCTTGTTGGGCGAGAGGCGGAAGCACTAACCTAGCCCTCCGCATGAAGGGGACAACTCACCTGCGGCCGTACACACCACTTGTGGAGCTGTGCGTGCAGTGCTGTGGGTGGTGAGGCCCTGAGTGCCTGCTGCTGCTTCCCTCACTGTGCAGGCAGCTCGCGCCTGGCGGGGGTGGGCTGTTCCCTCCGGCGCCTGGCGCGCTTGAGGCGCTCGCGCCGCCGCCCCCGACAAAGTCACGAGGGCCCAGCAACCATGACCCTGCTAAGGACAAGGGTGAGCGGCGCGTGACACAGGGATAACACAGAATCGCTGTACCATATCCACATGATGTCACGTAGCATGTTGCATCTGGAGCGCGTCAGCTGAACGGCCCATGATGGCGACCGGAAGACCAGAGCAGACTCACCAACCTAGGCATAGCAAGTGTTTGGGGACGACAGGTTCATTGCTTGTACAACGCATTTTGACAGCGCTGCCTTCGGTATGCACAGGCACCAAAGCCCGACTCTCACTGAACTTATCCCACTCTGGCCCTGAGTGCCCCCTCAAGCCATGTGATGATGAATGAGCATTGGGCTAAGTCAGAGCCCACCTCACTTTTGCTATTCGTTGTGTGGAGACGCAGCCTCCTGGAACTTCCGTCAGTCACGCCTTCAGGTCGACGCCGCAATTCGTGGCGTCAGCGTCGTGCTGTGCGATGACAAGGCAACCTCGTTCGGCGCGCCAGATGTGATGACGGTGTCAGCCGACACTCTTGTGGCGTCGTACCGAACCGAGGCCAGGTGTGTACCGCGCCTGTGGACTGGACTGAAACACATGTACTGCAACACGCGATATGATTCCCTCACGTCAAACTGGCCTTGCCCACACCTCAACTCTTTACACCCTGCTCGCTGCAGGTTCTTTGACTGCCCGCCGGAGGTGTCAGGCTGCGTGGTGGCACTGCTGTCCGCCACATTCCGCAACAACTCAACGTCGCGCTGGGAGCGCTTCATGGAGCCTTGGCCTATTGAGGCGCGCCTGTCAGACCCCATCAACCCCATCTTCAAAAGCTCACGAACAAGGTGCGTGCACCTATGTAATTTACTTGCAGCGGTACAATGCATCCTCAATCATCTCATAACTTAAGCCTGCTCAAAACACATGTGTTTAGGATTGCTCACTTACGGCCGCAGATCCGTCTGTGTCACAAACCGACTCTACGCACAGGTTCGACCCGCGCAGCGCAAACAGCATGCGCCGCCCCACGTGGTTGCGTGCTGCCATGCACACGGAGACGGCGCCCACGTGCCCCACGCTCCCGGCGTGAATTGCCAATGCCTCAAGGCAACCATGCACTTAGATGCTCCAACGCATGCTTCCAGTCAATAACCTGTCTCCTGCTCTAATGTTACGCAAACAGGCAGAAGCCACTGTATCGCAGATGCCATGCACACCCGTGACGCTGCACATGGGCGGCCTACTGGCCTGCATGCATGCACTGGGGTCGTGCGAAGCATCACAAGTGCACCACCACATAACCACCACCCAGACCATTCTGTGCATGCTGTCAGGCCAATCGAATGCACGCCAGTCCAAATGGATAGCAGAATCTACGGAATAGCCCTGACATGTTGAGCTTGCACTTTCTTACAGCTTGCAACACGTCAACAACAAAGATGATGATCTTGCTGTGTCTAGCAAGTCGTTGAGGCTTGCCGCCACTGTAGGTGGGTCACCACCACCTGACAGCAAGCCAGTGCAAGGCAAAGGAGTCGGGCGTTGGTTGTGCGCTTGCATGGTGTGTGCAGGTACTACTCGCTCTCGTCGCCTGAGCCGCTGCGGATCAACTTCCACCCCTCCATCCTCCTCACGCTGGGAGACTGCCTGGCGTTCGTGAACCGCCTGTCGCAGGTACTTTCACGATGCTCCTGCTGACTTGCTGCTGGGCAGAGTGCAGGTCGCGGACGCGGAGCACAAACAAACACCAGAGGATCATTATTTGAGCTGCTCCTTTGTCCTGTGGGGTGTGTGTGTTTGCAGATGGGCTCGGTTGCCAGCGAGGAGCGTACCGCAGAGGTACCGCCTTCGTTGGACGAGCAGATGGCGCTCAGCAGGTCGCTCATGGCGCGCGTACCGCAGAGGTGGGTGTGCGCTGCGGTGGGCGAGCAGGGCACGCCTTGAGCTGTCATGATACTTTTTGCAGTTGAGGTCAACCATGACGGGGACGCCCTTGGGGAGGCGGATGGTCATGCAAAAGGAATCGGTGATGCAAAATGTAATTGCAATGTATGCCATCTCACATGATTCACAACACGTTATGTATCCAACCCTCGATCGACTACGTGTATGCAGGTACTTGGTGCAGAACCTGGCGGGCATGGTGATGTGGTACTGGGCGCCTGGGGATGCCAAGGCAGGCGGCGAGGCAGGGGAGGGCGGTGAAGGCAAGCCACCCGGCGGCTCAGCAGTGCGGGAGGTGCTGCTGCCTGGCCGTTCCGAGGAGATGCAGACGGTGAGCACGCTACACAGTACACGCTAAGCATGTATCGCCTACTGTACTGCCTGGTGTGCCGCCTAGGCGTCCCAACCAGTGTGCGTCAGTGCACGGCGGTGCGGACTGGCACAGCTAGGTGTGGCGCACGTCGAACCGTCAAACAATGTCGGCGTTGGTAATTCCATTCATCGGTTGTTGATTGACCAATTTGCAGGTGGTGCCAACGCACAAGGAGATGAAGGTGGTCGGCCCTGGAGGAACGGTGCAGACACGCCTGCGCGCGGCAGTCATCTGCCTCAAGTTCGAAGGCAACTGGATGCCCATTCAAGGTGGGCCGGGTTAATGTAGAGGACAGGACCCACACCGCACTGGTTGGACTGGACTGCATTGCATTGCATACACCATAGGATGGTATTCCCGACCCGTGACCGTGGCGCCCCTGGAGAACGTAAGTAGTCCCTGCCTGCTTGAGTGCTGTCGGTACCCCGGGTGTCGTAGTGTGATGCTTTCCAGTTGAGTGGCTACGCAGCCCGACAGGCTGAGATTCCAACCACCACCTTTCACACCCTTGTTGATAACGGTGGCAACTCGTTGTCATTCATGCTTGACTGCACTTTCCCCTCTCTGCCGCACAGACGTGGCCATAGACATCGTGGGCAAGTACTGCTACACGCTGTACGCACCGCACGAGGACCGCCGGGCTCCGGTGCTGATTGATGTTGTGCTGGTGGGTACACAGAGGTACATGCCTGCGCTGCGCTGCAACCCAGCACCACTGTTTGCTGATGTTCCTGATTTTTAGGTTCGGTCTGCTAGCTGGATGCGCCCCAGGGTGGCCCTATGCCTCCTCACGCCATCGTGCTTACTGGGTTTTCAGGGTGCGCGCCTTGAGATTGTTTTGGGTGAAGTGTGAATTTGCATTAGTGTCGCTACTGGGCGAGCCTGAGAGTTGCAGCGAGGGGCGGCTTGACAGCAGCTCGCTCACCACCCTTGGGTTGTTTGGTTGAGTGATGGAGATGCTGTGTTTTATTGCAGGTCGGGCGTACCAAGATCATCAAGATCCACTCTGCGCTGTACATCCAGAACTCCACATCACAGAGGATGGGCTTCCGCCTGCAGATGTCGTCGCCGCAGCTGGCGCGCCAGGTACGAGGCGCTTGCGGTGCTTGTTATGTGTGCGATGACTGGCAGGCGGGAGGCACATCATCCCTTCCCTGTGACGTGGTTGTCGTTGAGCTTGAAAGGGACGGCAGCATGCATCATGAGTCATGACCTCTAAAGACTGAGCTGCGGTTGTCCTAGGTGTAAGAAAATTATACCAACTTGTCCGCAGCAGCATCCCGGGGCACGGTTTGCAGTGTTTATCCACTTGAGTGTGCTGATATCATGGGTGGGCCTGTGTGGTGCGTGTACGCCTGCAGGCGTGCCTGTCACCTGGTGATGTGCTGTGCGGGGACCAGGACATCAAGCTGCGCTCGCTCAAGCCCCATGAGGGTGCGTTGTGGGATCCACAGGCACGACACGGGATTGGACTGTCGTGGGTTATGGTGGTGTATGGGTCTGGGCAAGGAGCGCACGACCCTGTGATATGTTAAATACAGTTGCACTCATATGCATGTATTTGCGAGTGTATCCTTGTGTAGGCACTCCTGACAGTCTTGATCCTAGCACAACTCAACGGTTGGCGCAACGGCGGGCGAAACGGTGGGCAAAACATGATGGTATCCTTAACGCTGCTGCTGTGTGTGTGTGTGCGCGCACATGGGCCCCTGCAGGACGCTACCTCCCGCTGCTGGCTGCGCTGGGGGGGGTGCTGTACTTGGAGCCCAAGGAGTATGGGCCCGCCACACACGACGTGGTGGGTGCCACGCTGCCACACTGACACGCACAGCACTGCCTGCTTGGCGTTCCACGCGTGCAGATGCATGCACTATGCAGATGTTACAGGGTATTGAATAGGTCATTGGTACCACCAACTGGCGCAGTTTGGGTCACGCCGGTGTTGGGTGCAGGGAGAACCCGGCATAGTTGTGTGTGCATGCGTGCATGCGTGCATGCGTGAGCTCCGCAGGCGGCAAGCGGCCTGCTACGTTGCCTGCATACAGCAGCTGATCGGCACTTTCATACGCATGCATGCATGTTGGTTCATTGGATGGTGCGCAGGTGCAGCTGTGCCCTAACGTGATGGACATGCATGACCAAACGGGCTATGTGACATGCGGGCCCCGGCTTGGCACCTTCGCGCAAGGCCAGGAGGGTGCCCCCTCAGGCAACTACAGCAAGGGCAGCAACATCCTTGGCAACGACCCGCTCAACTTTGCCGTCAAGGTCGGTTCGCCGCGGCTCTTAGACGCCTGCCACACACCCCACTGCTTCCTTGACTCTCGCCTTCCGTCCGTCCATGTGATCCTGCTGGATACCATCCTTTGCCCATTGGCTTTTGTTCCAATCCTGGTGTACTGTTGCGCCTGGCAATGTCAGCAATCTGTGCTCCTTGCGTGTGCACAGGTCAAAGTACGGCAGCGGGCAGAGTATGGTGGGTCGATCCCGATGGAGGCATTGGGGCCGGGGGAGCTCTGCCGAGCGACACGGCCGCTGGAGGCCGTGATAAAGGTCAGCCCCACTGTGCAGCTCACCAACTCCCTCCCATACCAGCTGGAGGGCCTGCTGTTGTGCGTGACGCCCTACGCCGGCGTTGGCACGTACAGTAGCGCCTCAAGCGCCAACGCGACCACCGGCGCTCCCACCGCCGGACCGGACGCGACAAGCAAGGCTCCAGGGACCCTCACATCAACTTCATCCATGAGGGAGACTGGGGCGGTGGTGCTGGACGAACATGCAGCTGGGGTGTCGGGGCAGAACTGGTACGCTGGCGGGGCGGGGCCTGATGGTACAAACCAACAAGCGGCATCTGCAGGCAGCGGCACGGTACCGGCCGTGATGCAGGGCAGCGTCTCAAGTGGCGGGAGCACGATCAAGCCACGCATGGCGCGAGGGCGGAGGAGTGATGGGCTGCTGGCGTCGGGGGAGTCGCTGACAGTTGAGCAGAAGCGCGTGGTGGTGCAGCGCTTCAAGGAGCTGGTGGCGTGGACCTCACGCAAGAGCTGGGTGGTGAGTGAAATGATGGAGTCCATCACAGTCCAACGACAAGCAAACGTAACCTTGGGGGCCTCGTCGACAAACAACAGTGCTGTGCTCACTTTCGGTGTTAACCGCGTGAGGCTGCTCAGCGTGCTCATGCATATCCATCCACATGCTGCGATCATCATCACGTACAACTTCATCGTGACCAGGAGGGGGCCAAGTATGGTCGGGTACTGGTAATATGAAAGGCGTAGGGCAGCCAACACGGGCAGCCAATCCACCCAGCAATGCTGCACAGTCCCCGTGCTCCTTATGGTCTTGCTCACTGTGATTATGCTCACTCCTGATGGCCTGCAGTACACCTGCCCTTTGCCTGGGTACGAGGACAAGCCCAATGCACCCAACGCGATGATGCGGGTAAGCGGTCAAAACGAACGCTGACACCGCATCGCCCTGCTATCATACATGCTTGTGAGATGATGCAGTGCGGCTGCAGTGCGTTTTGGCAAAAACCTCTGCACATGACCTCATCGCCGCACACCCCGTCGCCGCTGTCTTGCCTGAACCTTGTGCTCGGCTGCCAGTACAGCAAAGTCTGCGCACTGTGCAGTGCACGTAATGAGTGAGCATATTACTCTGTCAGCAGAAGGCGACTCCTGTCCATTACATCGGGAACTGAAGCTGAGCCATGTGCGTGATGCTACGCTTGGTGGCCGCCACTGTGCCAGGTGTCTATCCCCAACGACCTAGAGAAGCTGCACGACGAGGCGCAGAAGGCGTGCATACTGGCGGCACTCAGGTGAGGCACGGCCTGTATGATGACTGCAAGACTGCCAGCACACGCGTGCTGCTGTGCTGCTCCCCGCACAAAACAAGCGTCAGAGGGCGCAACAATCCTCCCACCCTGTGTTGTGTTTAATCAAGACGCCCAGCTCATTTTCCGCCTCAAGATCAAGCGCAACCAAGTGCGTTTTGGCAAAACCTCTGCACATGACCTCATCGCTGGCCTACACCTTGGTAGTTGTATTTTACCGTTGCTGTTACCATTGGCTGCAACCATTGGCGGCGCTGCAGTTGTTTGTACACGGCCAAGATTTGTCCCCCAAGGCACAGTTTGAACCTCGGCCTGGCAAATTTGCCCTCCCCCAATCGGACCCTCAGTGTTCAGCAGCGTGTCAGCCCTGCTATGCCATGTGCATGTACTCGATCATGTTCATAACGGGTTTCCCATGAAAGTGGCAGCAGATGCAGACCGTGTTGACATGTTGCCACCGTTGGTGCCTGTGCGCATGTATGTGAATGCGAGAGATAAATCCAATGGCCACGTTGTTGTGTGTGTTTAGAGTTACTGTTGCGTGTGTGTGTGTACAATTATACATGCGTGCAATCATACATGCGTGTGCAGGGTGGAGCTGCGCTGGGCGGCCCGGCGCTGCCGTGAGATGGATGTGCTGATCAGGACCGACACAGAGGGCCCCCAAGCGGTGAGAGGAGCCCCATCATCAGCTGCAAGCACGGTTCTTTGGTACACGAGTATACCACACATGCCGTGCAAGGTTGTGTTACTGCCTGCTTGCCCTGCTTCCCTTCTCTGTCCCGTTGTGTGCTCCATGCCTCACACTCTATACACACTCGACGCACATTTGGATGAAGTTTGAAAATTTGCCTTGGGGGTTTCGTCGTGTGACATTTACGTGTATGATGCCCCCCGCCCCCTCCAGGTGTCCTGGCAGGACGTGGACAAGCTGCTGGAGTGGGTGGGGCGTTACGTGCGGCCGCTGAGCCTCAAGCCGGGCGCCACGCAGGTGTATTACCTAGACATGAATAAGCAGGTGCTGATGGCGTTGCGTGTACCGCAGCTGCAGGCCATGACGCCCAGGTGAGTGGCGCGAATAACGAAGCACTGCACGCAGTCCGTGACCGACACGCATGGAGATGCCAGATCAGACATCCTGGTGCTGTTGCACACCTGCGCTGCTCACCTCACGCACCCTTGCACTGTGGCGTTGCATGTTGCATGTTGTTGACAGCTGCAGGCGTGATTGTGATAGGCCCCCCTCATCCTCCTGCACTCAGCAGTTGAATACGACGACCGGGGCAAATCAGACATGTGGACATTTGAAAAGTGTTGTACGTACTTGCCTATCTCGCGTGCGCTGTTCAGGCCGGTGGAGGTCAACATGGGGACCGTGGTGATCGGCGGCCAGAAGCGGCGGCCCAACTATATGGACGGGAACGAGCTGCCGGGCTGGCTGCGCCTCATGCGCAGCGAGCCGGGCGTGCCGCCGCCGCACCCCACCAGTTTTCTGGAGGCGCTCATGCAGCTGCACATGCTCAACAAGAACGCCACCGACACAACGCCGTCGGCGCTCTTGTCGAGCATGCTCAAGGCCAGAGGCGAGGTGCGCGGGCCGCTCTTGTGCGTACTGGCGTGGCCTGGCCTGCCTGACGTGCACGATGCATTCATGCATGCATGCGAGAGACATGTGCGTGGATAGGCAAGCGATGGTAGAAGGCCGCACGCCAAGGGTGAACCTTGGGACTTTGAGAAATGGCTGGTGGCTAGTTGTGGAACCTGTGGAGATGTGGACTGACAGCAGCACGCCTACTTGTTTGCTCAGAATAGTAGAATACAGGATGCAAACAAGTATGTGCTGCAGGTTGGGACCGGGCTTATGGAGAGTTGTTTCCATGACCACGTGACCACGTGTTAGTATTGACAATTGTCGTGCAAAGCGGAAGTGGAGGTTTCAAACCCAGCCTTGAGAGAGCAGCGGAGTGACCAGGCCATGGCCATCGGTGCGGTTCTGCTTGCTCGCGCACTGCTGCAGGTCGACGCGCTGGGCAAGGCGGGTGCGCAGATGGCGGAGGCGGGCGTTCAGAGGGTCACGCAGGTTGCGACCAGCGGCGCGCAGCGCATCACAGACGCGGGGCGCGAGCTGGGGAACAAGGTCGGCACCAGCACCGCCCGGGGCATCCAAAACATCGCCAACCTTGCCCAGACCGGCATCCAGAACCTCGTGGGCGGGGTCACGGCAGCCGCGGGAGCAGTGGTGAGCGTGCTCGACCCTCAACGCCCGGCATCCGGGCCCTCAACCATGTATTGGCTGGACCATCCAGAGCGCGAGGTCGTGGTTTCGTTCGCGGTGGTAGCGACCCCGCGGCGGAGGAGCTCTGGCTCGATGGGTGCGCTGAGGCCGCTGAGCTCGGCCGCGGCACGGCTCGTGGGTGGGCTGAGAGACCGCGAGGGATCCTCAGGATCTGCTGCTGCCAAAGACAATGTCAGGCAGCCGTCAGCACCCGCACCCAAAATGCAGGAGCAGGGGCCGGGACTTGGCCTGGCCGCTGAGCATCAGCCGCCGCAGGCCAGTTCACCGACACGCGCGTCCGCTGGCCCGCTTGAACACCTCAGCTTGCCGCGGGGCGATCTGTCTGCTGGCAGCATGGCGCCTGAGACCGCTGGCAGCATTGCACGCTCATCCCGCAACTCCATCTTCCGCTTTGTGACCTTCAATCGTGGCTCGACCACGGGCCCGCCACCACAGGCGGCGGCGCGGCCGGGAAAGGCCAGCAGCGCTAATGCTGGTGGCAGTGGTCCGGGCGACGAGCTGGACCTAGACGAGCGCGTACATGTGAGGCTCTTTGCACGGCCGCCAGGGTTGGCGGCGACAGGGTCGCTAATACTGAGCGCGGATGGAGCTGTCGCCGGCGTTGCCCCCCCTGGAGGCGTTGCTGCGGGGCTCATGTTCCGCATGCAGAGGCGTGTGAGCATTATGAGGACATCCGTGGCGTCAGGCATCTTTGGTGAGTTTTTTGTTCCTTGCCGGACCATCAATGCACTCAAACGAAACATCCCCTGGAGCCAGTTCAAGCCAGTTCAAGTTCACGTCTATGTGCGCCTGCACGAGCTCTCCCGGCTGCTGAGCCCTTCGTTGCCGTCGTGGATCCCGTGAGCACCTGCCTCAGAGCTATTGCTGTACATGAATGCATTGGTGGGTGAGTCTGGCACTCGGTACCATACACGTACATGTTAAAAAACACAGTGCCACTTCCTGCCCTCTCTCCCCTGCCCCGTTGCCCTTTGTTCAAAGACCGGGACTCCCCCGCCACACGTACAAGCTCCGCAACGTCGCTGGACCAGGCCTTCCAGCACTCGCGGCGCTACGGCTCACGGGGCCACAGCAGCGTGGCGCACTCGCGCCAGTCCTTTGTGCAGCAGGTGCTCTCCGTGCAGCTGGAGGTCGTGGCGCCGCCTGGCTCCCCGCCAACCCACCCAGCCGCAGCCCCCGATCCAGGCTCGGACTCGAACACAGCTGATGCAGCAGGTGTTGCAGCTGGCACACCTGGCGTGAGCGGGAGCTGCGGTGACGCTGAACACCCGGTGGTGAAGCTACACATCACGTACATGGTGGCGCCGGGCGCGGTGGTCCTGACCAGCCACCCGGCCCTTTACCCGCATGACCACGTGACCAGCTCGGGGTCGGGCGGGCCGATGGCCAGCGGCAGTGCGCTCGGCAACAGTGGGCAATACTTCTACCACCACCTCGGCTCAGGCCGCCGTGCACGTAAGCATGCTGAGAGACGGATCTATTCACTTGCCGGCCAGAAGTTGGCAGAAGCAGCCATGCACGTCTGGGTCCGGGTATTGGGCAACGCTTGACAGTCAGAGTGATGCATTGTGGCCGCATGCTCCTGCTTGCTCAGTGGTGCCACCGGGTGGTACTCATCACCCAACATCGATGGCCTGCATAAAGTAATCAACCACCACGTTTGCACTGCATCACTGTCCATGCGCACCTGTTGTGCTTAAAGGGAGGCTCAACTGGTGTACTACTGTTTGCGGATACGTGCAGGGCCTGCACCCTTGCCGCAGCCTGGCCGCAGCGGCGGGCGTGTTGCCACCAGCCTCGGCAGCGGCCTTGGCGGGCTGGCGCAGCAGCTCATGGGCGCCGTGCAGGGGCGCCCCGTGCGATTGCGCAGCACATCCAGCAGTGGTGCTCACGCGCCCGCTGAGCGTGGCACGCAAGCAGGCGCCACAGTGGCCGTGGCTCCCGCCCGTGCCTCCGAAACCGCTCTCGACATCATGTCCTTCGGGCCCCATGCACCGGGCGCCAGCGCATCCTTGCGCACCTTTGAGGACCGTCGAAGTGTGGTGGTGGATTCACACCTTGAAGCCACAGTTGTACTGCCGGAGCTCGTGCATGGCGGAGGTGGCTCCTCCAGCTCCCTGCCGAGCGGTGGCCTCCCCAGCGCCTCCTCCATCACCGCGACGCCCTTTACTGGGGGTGGGCCGCGAGGGCCAACAGGCAGTGCTGTTGCTGGGGTCAACCTGCTCATGGAGTTGCCGTCCCCAGGCAGCGGCGCGGTGCGCTTACCGCAAGACGGTTCGTCCACTGCACACCTGCGCCTGCCGCCCGGCGTGTATGGGAATGTACTGTCTGGCGAGGATATCCTATCCACGATCCCTCACGACAAAGCTTTCGGCGTGCGCGGTCTTGAGCCAGGCCACGATGAGCATCCGGATGCGCCTGGTTCTCCGGCACTGGTGCGGCGGCAAGCGACAGAAACGGAAGCGGCGCTGACGCCACAGCCGGCGCAGCTCTCACCATTGGGGCTGGCCCCGCAGCAGACGCCGGTGTCGTCGCTGCCCACTGGCCGAACTGTCATCGTCCACAGCGATGTCAGCATGAGCCCAATCAGCGAGCCAGGGAGCCTGTCACCAGCAGTGCTGCCACCCCTACCAACTGTCCCATACAACTACCCGCCTACCTCCAGCTCAACCAGGGGCGCGCACCAATCTGCTATGCCCAGTGCGCCTTTTATGCTGCAGCCTGTAGCAACAGCGCAACACGTTGTGCTTTCCGCCAGTGCGCCTGCAGTGGCCCCAGGTGGGGCGGTGGCAGGTGGTGCAGCCGCTGTTGGCCCGGCCGCGCTGTCGACGCCGGTCGCTCGGGCGATATGGTCGGACAACCCCGCGTACGCCAGCAGCAGCGTCAGCTCGTCGCAGGATGTCCCTGTTCCTCAGCGCGTGCCGCCTGCGGAGCTCGCGCAACGCAGAAGCCAACAGCAAGCCCTGGCAACGCATCCTGAGGGAAGCTCATCAATGGTTCCGGCTGTGGATCAGCCCCTCGCAATGCAGGTCGCCCGCAGGTTGTATGTAGCACCAGCACCACCCACTGGCAATGCCGCCTCAGCAGCGGCAGTGCCCAGGGCGAGTGCTGGCGCCGGTCGGACTCCAGGTGCTGTTGCGGGTGCTGCTTCTGCTGCCGGCACGGTTGCATCTGTCAGTGGCGCCAGCTCAGCGGATTCGTTCCCTCCCGGGGCCGTGCTGGCGCTGCCTTCCCACATTGCGGAGCAGCTGAATGGGGGGACCTTGGCAGCAGACGACACTGCTGCCGCTGCAGGTGGCACGCACGCCGCAGCTCGCGTGGCGTCCGCTCCGATGCCTGGTGGCGCTGGTGGCGGCCCTCAGCGGTCATCCTCCCAGCGTGAACGCTTCTCGTCCCACTCCCAACCCGCCGCTTCTATGCGTGTTCGAGGGACGGCCAGTGAAGGTGGGGACGTGTCATTCGCTGGCTTTGCAGTCGGTGCCTCGGGAGCGCTCCCCGCTGCAGGTGGTGCAGGGGGCGGCAGCATCACAGGGGTGAGAGCACAGGACCATGTAGACGCGGTCACGCGCTCGCTAGCCACAACGTCGCTGAGGGGCAGCCGGCAGCTGGGGCGGTACCTGTCGGAGAGGCGCCACTCTCGCAGCAGCAGCATGCTCATGCGCAAGAGCATCGGGGGCCACTACAGCGGCACTCACGCGGTGTCGGCGAGCAATGCGATCGCGCGCAGCGGAGGCGGCGCTGAGGGCGCTCATGATGAGGAGGGCGAAGAGTGGGAGGAGGTTGTTCCCACTGCATCGGGACGGCTGACCGGGTCTGGATCTGGACCTGGAGTGAGCGCTGCCACGGACCATGCGAGTGAGATCTTGCCGGCGGCCAGCGCAGCTTCCTCTGGCGAGCTCGTGAGTACTCACATGGTGGCCCGCACCACCTCTGCGTTTGCCACCACAACGCAGCCCCAGGAAGTGACAGATGCATTGTCCTCGCCTGGCGGCAGCATCAATACAGCATCAGTGCCCGCTGCCGTTGGCACAAATGCCATGCCCGGCATGTACCTGGTGCGGGTGGGTTCTGGCGGGAGCGGAGGTCTGGAGCGTGCGGGTAGCGGCGGAGCGGCTAGTACTGGCGCGGCTGCTGATGCGGTGTTGTCCCGGGCAGCGCTTGTGCGGCCGGGGGCGGTGCGTCCGCCAGCACTGCCAGCGATTTCGGAAGCGCTCTCAACCATGACGTCGGCGTACGAAGGCACAGCCACCACTGCCGCGTCAGCCGCGTCCACATCCTTGGCTGCCACCAGCACCCAGCAGCTGCAGCAGCAGGCGAGGGATCAGCAGGAGCGGGCGGACGAGGCTGAACTTGTTGCTGCAGACGCCGTCGGCGTTGATGGCGTCGAGCAGCCTCTCAGCCTCCCGCAGCTGCCACGCGGCCGTGTGCCCAAGTACACGAGCGTGGGCATCATTGCACGCACGCTGCTGGCCAGGCAGCGAGCGGCGGCCGCTGTGGCGCCCCAGGAGGGAGGCGGCTCGGCAGAGGGCAGCGGTGCAGCGGCCGGCGTTGCAGGCACATCGCCGACGCCAAACGGCGGCAGCCCCGCCAACCCGCGCGCGACCCGCAGCATGCGCTCGGTGGTGATGCGGGTGCTGCACGACACGGCTGCGTCAACCACCGAGCTTGCATCTACGGCCGGCACTGCAGCGAGGAAGTGAGAAACGCTCGGCGTGCACTGTGCGCGCATGTGTCACATGGTCACTGCCGGTCTTGACATGCCAGAATGCGCTACATGGTGGTCAGCCTCCCTACTTGCTTTTCCCGCTGGTGTTTACACTAATCATGCCTCTGCCGCCAACACAATTGCGAGTAGCTAGGTTTCCTGCGTGCGACCCGTCGTTGGCATGACCTCGTTGCGCTCGTGCCGCGCTGGTGCCATTGCTGCAGAACGTTTGATGATGTGGGGCCTCTGGTGCAATCTACGGTCGTCCGGGTGTCAGAAAGGGTTGTGCAACAGGGCAATCAGGTGAGTCGGCTTCAATGCCAAATTGACAGCCGCCCGATGCAGGCTACAGTGCGCAGTAATGCTTTGTGCTGCTGTGCTGGGCGGTGGTGGTGGTGGGCGGAGTGGGCAGGAGCGTGCCCGCTTGCACGACTGAGCACAATGCAAGGCTGATTGGCTGCCGAGGCTGATTGCAGCCAACGCAGTGGTCCAGGTTTTAGACCCAGTCAGTACACGCCCAGCAACAATGCAATCGTTTTTTTCGCATGTGACCAGGTGGATGCTTAGCTGCCTCCAGTGGTTGATTGGGCATGTGGCAACCAGACAGGGATGTGTTTTGGCTGCAGGTTGCAGCCCAGGTGCGTGACAGGACAGGATCCGTTGTGGAGGAGGCGAAGCTGCGAGGCAGGTACTCGCTCAAGGCGCTGGCGTGGCAGGTACGGCATGTGAATGCTTGCACGTGCCGTGCATGCTGCTGCTTTTTGAGGCTGGAAACGCCCGGCACCCTATCAGTATGGTGTGTTCAGTATGGTGTGTACAAGAGCGTACCCCAGCATACAATCACCTGCCTGGTAGCTGGGGCTAGGTCGGTTCATGGATTACCTTAGCTGGCTGGCTGGCTGGCTGCTTTTGTGCCCTCTCTGGTTTCCCAAGTGTTTGTTGCACAGGGGTGGGTGATGTGCCCCTGGGGTCTTCTCTACGTGCCCGCGCGGTGCGCAGTCCTGAGTGTACCTCGAGTGTACCCACCTGCCTGGTATTGCTTTTATGATATTGACCCACCAGATGGTATTGCTTGTGTGGTATTGTTGTTGTGGTATTGACCCTGCAGATGACGGAGGTGCTGCGCGGCCGCAAGTCAGGTGATCGCCCGCAGTACAGCGAAGTGGAGACTGAGGAGAAGCGGCTGCGCATGTCTGGTGGCAAGAAGCCGCCAGCCAAAAAGCCAGGTATAGTTCGTCACATGGTCCAGCATCACTGCGTGTTGACTACCAGGGTGTGCATTGACAGTTGCTTCTCCTGGCTGGCTGGCTGGCGGGCGGGCGGTCGTTCGCTTAACCACACCTTGCAGCTGTGGTATTGCCGCTGTGGGCTGTGGGCTTGTATCACCACACCTTGCAGCTGTGGTATTGCCGCTGTGTCATCCGTGCGGATTCAGCAGGCCTTGTGATGGTCTGTTGGATCCACTTGTACATGCAAGAGTTGTATGCAGCTGTCTCATTTACTGGAGGCCTGCATGAAACAATCATTGCGTGCTCTCTGCCGCTCGCTTTGTCTTGATGTGCAGTGGAGGATTTGTGCCCCCGTGTGATCTATCTGGGCCTGTCCAACACGCTGGCATACGACGATCCCTCCGTGGTGTCCAACACGCTGTGCCGCATCTCCGTGTACGCGCCATTCTGGGTGGACAACCGCACCGGGTTTGACATGCACATCAAGGACCTTGATGTGCCGCCCCTGCTGGATGAGCTGCCCTTCCTCCGTGAGTGCTATGAAGTGGTTATATTGTTATTATTTGACCCATTTGGGGGGAGCATGGGCCTTCTGGCCGACACGCTCCTGATGTAACATACCATAGCATTATTATTTGACCCACCTCGAATCCCATGTTGATCACGAGTGGTACCTCCCCCAGCTGCAAGTACAGTACTTCCACAGTACCTAGTCTATTTTAGAGGGCTTGCCCCGGAACCAAATTGTTGAAGGGCATGACTTGTTGTCCTGCCTTGCTGCTTCCCTTGTCCACAATCTGTACGCCTTTCATCGCATACAGTGTACCACAGCGTGCGCGTGCCAGGCAACCGCACTGACGCGTTTGCGCGGGACATGCTCTCGGACGGAGGCGCATCCTCCCAGGCGGCCGCCACCGCACTGGGCCCCCCGGGCAGCAGCGCCCACAAGCCAAGCGCTGCGCTCTCGCGTGCTGCGAGCATCTCGTCATCGCGCCCGCCGGGATCTGTGACCGGCCGGCGCAAGGTGCCTCGCCATGGCACCGCCGAGCTGGGCCACCAGGTTGCGCTCCTCAACGACCAAGCTCGCGTCCAGGTGCGTGCTGGACTGGGATGGATAGGGAGTGGAGTGAAGTAGGGGGTGGGTGGGTGAACCAGTGACGAAAGTGTGTGTGCATCACGATTCATCAGCCCTATGGGCGATCTCAGCACCGCAGGTAGTTGTCAGGGCCTGCCAGGTAAGCCCATCGAATCAGCGCAAGATACTTTTCAAGCAAACACACTGAGAAGCATGCTGCGCTACGGCCCCACTTCCAACACCACGCACTTAGCCAGGCACAGTTTGTGCTAAGCCAGCCAGAAAGCCAACCAAATAACGTAACGGCGGCAAAGGGTGAGCTCTGGAGTTTATCAGCTGCAAGCAAGGGTTTGGGTGCTGGCCTCGTAAGGTATCCAAGCGTAGCATTCGCAGCTGCGCAGCATTGTGTTGTAGGGCCCATTGTTGCGCCTAGTTATTGCTCATGCTCATCCCGTTGTTGCGTTCTTGCTCAGATCAAGATGGACGACCCGATCGGCAAGACACGCTGGAGTGGCGCCTTCCGCATCCAGCAGATCAACCAGAAGTTTGAAGTTGAGCTAAAGAGCGAGCTGGTGAGAGGATCCTGGTCCTGCTTTCACTCACTGTGCTCATCTTGATCCTGTTCAGGTGCTGCCTGGGTGTATGGCTTGAAGTGGGGGCAGGGCAAGGCAAGGCAAGGCTGGCTTGGGGTGGCTGAACACAAAGTCCATAGTGATGTCACTGCACCATCAGCGGGCGCCGTGGCAATTTGTGTGATTGCGGTCGACTGGTGTTGCTCCAGGGAAACGCTTCACTCGGCAGCGGTTGGCGCGCATACCTCCTGCACCCTTATGCGCAGGCATGCGCCTCAACTCTACGGTATACGCCGTTAGGGCCTCATCCAACGCATCCCATTGCCCATCGCACCCCATACTCATAGTCCATTGCCTCTACCCCGCAACTTGCAGCAAACAATGGACTTGTCGGAGTATGAGGAGATGATGGATGCCGACGAGCTCGCACGCAATGCGGCGGATGCCGCCCTGCGCGAGGCGCACACCGCCCGCATGCGCACGCGCTTTGACGCGATGGCGGCGCAGAACCCCATTGCCGGTGTCCTCGGCAGCGCGCTGCGCACGCCCATGCAGCCGCAGCCGCAGCCGCAGGGTGTTGCGAGCTACGGCGGTCCGCTGGGCGCTGCTGGCCCGGGTGCGAGCGGGTTCAGCATCACCACTCCAGGCACTCTCGGTGGTCTCGGTGGGGCAGTCCGCCACGCACACAGCAGCTCCGCGCCGAGCTTGCTGCAGCTCGCAGCGCCGATGCAGGCGCAGGCAAACGCGAGTGTTGCATCTGGGGTGGGACCTGCACCTGATGGCAACCCCAACACCGATTTGGTGGGCCCGACGTCTCCTCCCCACCTCCTCACCGCCACATCTGCCCCACCATGCCCCCCTGGCAGCTTGGTTGCGGACGCGAACACAGCTGCCGGGCACGTCAACACGCTGCAAGCGCTCAGGCGACACGGCGCCGCAGGCGGCATGGCCCCGGCACAGGCCGTGGCCTTTGCGTCGACCTTGCCGGTTGTGCTGGAGGGCGTTGAGGGGGCTGTGAGTGTGTCAGAGGGCGCCGCAATGATGTCGACCACCACCAGTGCATCCTTCCTGGCGGGGCCTGCTAGCACGTCCATGCCCGCTGGCGCTGACTCCGCTGTTTCTCCAGCCTGGCTCACGGGCGCCGCCACGGCAAGCATCTCACCTCAAGGTGCTCCGTCTGCCTGGCCGCACCCTGAGCCTGAGCCCAAGCCTGAGGCTGGGGTACGCCGCCCCGGCGGCGGGGAAGGGCACGACTTCGCTGCACCTTCTGATGCTGCTGCTGCTAATGTTGATGCTGAAGGCCACAGCGAAGCTCCGCCAGGAGCAGCGCCTGGCTTGATGGGCGCAGCGCCCTGGGCTGATAGCGCGCTGCGGCCGCTCTCACCGCCGAGTGCGCTCACATCCGCTGAGACACGTCCTGAAGGCACTGCACCTGCGGGTGCTGCCATGCAGGAGGGCCCTGCTGCCAGCCAGCAGGACAGCCTGCCGGGCGACAAGTCTCTAGCGATGGGGGTGTCGCTGTCCGACTGGGCCCCCGCCCCCTCCTCATCTCACGCGCGCCTGGCTCATTTGTCCGCATCAGACTCCCGGGAGGGCACAGGCTTGGACTCGGTGGCTGGACCGCAGCTTCCTACAGCCACAGTCGGAATGCACGAGGAGGGCCATGAGGTGTGGCTGAGTGTACCAGCGTTGTTGAGCGGGGAGGCCAGGACCAGCGAGCGCCACTCCGACAGCTCAGCCGTGGCAGAGATGCGGAGGTCGATGGCCAAGGAGGTTGCGCAGCGCGTGCTGTCCAAGACAATCTCGCACGTTGAGTCGGGGGAGGCGCGCTCGGGCGTCATGGTCCCACCTGCCATCGTGGCTGGGGGCCTGGGCATACTGTCCAGGGAGATCGGTAGGTGTTGTATGGGGGGAGTGTCTGCGAAACACGGGACAAGGCCCTCGTTGATGTGCATAATGATTCGATTATCGTTATGTTTGAACACTAGGAGCTTTGTGCGAAGGCCTGCACTCCCCTCTAGATGAAGACTGTGCGTTGTGATGTGTGGCTTGCAGCTGCCGACCCTCCCAGCACCTCATTTTGACAAGTCGCAAAACATGCACAGTGTAATTTGACACGCTAGTGCTGCACACGGCGGGCCAGTAACCACGTTGACAACTCGCGGTGATTGCTGACTGTTGACTTAATCTCAACTGCAGAGCCTGTGCCAGAAGCGACCGATGAAGGCGCGGAGGCGTCCTCGCTGGCCACCGCTGCCCCAGCCCTTGTGCGGCAGCTCACGGGCCCGTTGCCGCTGCCCCCAATGCCCCCAATGGACGACGTTGGTCAGGCCAAGCCAGCAGCCACCGACGGTGCCGCTGCACAGCCGGCGCCCCAGGTCTTGGCCGGGATCCCCACCCACCGCCGCGTTGTTGACGGGCCGAGGCTTCGTTTCGCTTCCGGGCCGCCCGTTGTGGTGGGGGGGCCGCAGAGCGCAACAGCTGTGTCGCTCGACGGCCAGGATGATGAGCCCACGGAGGGGGCTAGGAGCGCAGGTGGGCTGATGAGCTGCTTTCGCCGCGCCAAGCCCAAGGTGGAGGTATCGCCTGAAGCGACACAGTTTGCTGAGAAGGCTGCGGCGGCTGCCGTTGCCGGCAGCACGCCCGCTGCGGCAGCGTCTGTCAACAGCAGCGGTGAGGATAGCACGTCGAGCAAGGACAGCTCTGGCAACAGGAAGCGGAGGAAGAGGGTCACGGATGCGGTGGCGGCCAAGCGGCGTTGGCTGCCGCTCTGCGGCCGGGAGGCACCGCCCGTGTATGTGCGTCGGCTGTACGTTTTCGCAGTGGAGATCTGGCCTGGCCCGTCAGATTCCAACTTCTCCAACACCAAGGTGATTGCCTTCTCAGCGATCTGGTTGGGGGCCGCGGATGCGAACAGTGCATGATTACCGGGAGGAAACAGCTCTGGCGGAGCGGGCGGGGCCAGTGGCTGTTCTTTGCCGTTGCAGGCCTTGCATGCTGCACCATTGGACCTGCTGCGCTCCTGCTGGATGCTCGTGCACAGCTCTCCACTGCCGTGCTGCACCTGGTGCTGTTAGGTTTAGATTTGTTTTACATTTGGAGCCTTCTAGCCAAGGCCAACACTCCCCTCTAGATGAGGACCGATAAGGTGCTGTATAAGGACTCCTTTGGACTGGACTCACAATGTCTCATGCAGATCATCTCCATCAAGAACAAGTTCTTGCTGCTGAACGACACGGGCATCGTGATAGAGTACAAGCAGAAGGGCACGCCGGACCCGGTCGGCCGCGGCGGCGTACGCAAGGGCACGTATGGCTACGGCGAGAGGTTTGCGGGCGGGCTTGCGACCGGTGCGCGCGTCGCCCTGCATTGGGACAACAAGTACCTGGACAGGGAGCTGTGCATCCGTCCAGCTGATGGGGAGTGGTACTGGTCAGGTGAGGAAGGGAGGATATTGGTGGGTGCCTGGCCACATGCGCGCTGTCGCGCACATCCGGGAGCATGGAGGTTGGTTGCGCGCAGCCACATGGCCTGCCTGCAACGGCCATGCTGGGCTTTGGGTGTAGTCCCTGGCAGGGACGTCTACTCAGGCGCCGCATCACAATGCATGTCGATTTTGCAACCCAAGGCTTACTGACAGGACAGCTGCAAGTGATAACGGGTTGCCATTGGTCTTAGCCTTTGTCTTCGAGCTACAGCCACTTCTGATGGCGTTGTTACTTGCCACTTGGGGAGCTCCCCACACAGGCTCTTTCCCGCTTAAGGAGCAGGAGAACTACATCGGGCTGCGTGTGCGCAAGCACGTCGTGCCCGGCATCAGTTCTGCCGCCGACAAGGACCACGCCGTGTCCGCATACATGATCATCCCGGTCAACATCACCGTCAGCACTGCAGGCAGCGTGCTGGTCACCCTTAAGCCGGAGAGGTCGGTCCCGCCGTACCGCATCGTCAACCGCTGCAGCGACGTGTACGTGCGCATGAAGCAACGGGACTGGGAGCCTCCGAGGTGCGCCACAGCCATCTGTGCTCCGCGCACCATTGAGCTAGGGCTATGGTGGCTTGCTTAGTGTGGGGCCGAGCCTCTGGCTATATCTGCCCGTGCAGCACCTCTCCCTCTCACACGTGTGATGATTGTGATGATACTATTTACTCCTCACCCTGTCGCCTGGCCTCCTGCGCCAATCGACGAAGCGCACGTAAAGGAACAGAGCCTGACCTGAGCCTCTGTTGTTATGTGCGTCTTCCTACCTGCTGCATGGTGAAGCGCAGGCGAGGAGGAGGGGGAGCGACGCGCAGCACCTGGGATGACTGGGACCGTGTCCTGCCAGCGGATGACCTGGCCAACACATACCCGGGCGGCATGCCCTTTGCATGGGATGAGCCGCTCAAGGTGCGCCATATCCAGCCAGGACATAGCTTGACACTGCACACACGTGGTGTTCTCATATGCGTGCGGTGCTGCCGTGGCTTGGTTTGTTTTAAGAATGGGAAGGGAAGGGGTGCTTGAGCATGTAGCTAGGAAACAAATGGGTTTTGAGACGCCGCGTGGCAGCCTGTTTGTGTGGTGTCATGCTGGGTTTGTGTGGTGTCATGCTGGGCACAAGCAGGCACAAGAGTGTGTGCTGTGCTTCATGTGTGCATGCTGCATGGAATGGAAACCATAAAACCGAGGCCAGGGAGCGAAGGTCACGCAGTCCTGCAAGCTAAGGCGTGTACAGAAAAGGGGAAAAGAGGTTGGGGAGGTTGGGGTGAAGGAGTCATCGCTTTTCAGTGGTTCAGCGGTGATTCTGGTTGTGTTGGGATACCTTACCGCCTTGAAACTAGTTCCTTTAAACACACACTGCTACTCTCTGCGCTGCCCGGCCCGCCTTGGTCGGCTCACTCTTGTCAGGCTCACCACTTGCAAACTTTTCCTTTAACTTTTACACGCTCCCTTTCACCGTATATCACAGCCCCATGTGGTCAAGGTGGTGGCATCGCTGCGGCCCGACGATGCCTACCTCAGCCCTGCGCAAGCCATCGAAATCAACCTTGACAACATGAACGAGTCCACCATCATGTCGGTTCACTCGTACAAGCCCTCCTCCACCACCGGCGTCAACAGCAGCGGCCCCAGCGGCTCCACCGGCGCATGGGGCGGCGCCGGCGCCAACACGAGCATGATGTGGGGCGCGTTTGGCGGGGTGATGGGCACCCCTGGGCACCACGGCCGGCGCGCGCTGGGGGAGAGCACCAAGAAGGTCCGTTCATGCCATCGACGGCAGCGCTGTCATGAATGATTGTCTTGCTACCATGTGATGACTCACCTAGTCTTGGTGTAGATCTGCTCATACCCATTGTGTTATGTAGAATGGCATCAGGAGTGTGTCAGCCAATCAACGCATGCATGCTACCCCCAGATGGGGACCAGGAGACCAGAACGGGGTTTGCCAACCCAGGCATAGGGAGTGCAAAAAGGGCCTAGTGCGGCGCAGCAGCGCCATGCAGAGTTGCTCGTTACAGGTCATTGATGTAATGATGTAGTTAGCAAATCGCAACCTTGTGTCTATCCGAGTGAGTCAAACCCTACGCACCAGATGAGCGCATCATCACACTCGCTGTCAAACATGATGTTGTAATTGATGTGTTCATACTTGGCACGTGTACTCATCAGGGGTCAGGGATCAACGCCACTTGATGGGCTCCGAAAACTGCAGGTTTCTTGCCGCATCCCCCCTTGACTCCCGCCACCACCACCCCTGCCGCGACATACATGGCTGGGGCGCTGCGCACGTGTGTGTCATGCCGACGCCAATCATGCCGCTGCAGGTGTATGTGAGTGTGTACGCGGACGGGCCCACGCGCGTGCTGTGCTTCAGCGAGGACCACGCGATGCAGTCATCGCTGTACGACGAGGACTCGCTCATCAACCTGGCGTACAGGTGTGTGCGTGCGCGTGTGTTTAGAAATGTTTGGTTCCCGTGGGGCCATGCAGTATGCTTTCTGTGGGGCCGTGCAGTGTGCTTTCCGTGGGGCCGTCCAGTGTGCTTATGCGTGATGATGGGAACTGCACCTGAGGGTGGCGAGGTGTGTGGGTGGGTGGGTGGGGGGTGGGGGGACGCACCCACAGACAGGGGGTGGTGATGACTCATCTTGATGACTCTTCACGATGACGGCCATGGACAAAAACCTTGCCCATGAACGGAGGGCATGTAACTTGATACAACGATCACAAATCAGGCCTTGGCTCAAGCGTGGTAATGACATGGAGTGCTGGCGATGCCTGCCCATGGCTCCATGCCAACCGCTGCCATTATTGTTGGCCTCCATGTGCATAACATATATGATATATGTGTGCACCTGGAATGTATGCTGATCTGATGTTCATGCTGACATGTGTGCTTGCAGGTTGCAGCAGGTCGGGCCGCGCCTCAAGGAGACGGAGCACAAGCTGGCGCAGCTGCTGGGCCAGGCACCGCAGCCGCCGCAGCAGCAGCTCGCTGGAGGCGTCGTGCCGCCTAGCTCCGCCGCCGCTGCGGCGGCAGCTGCGTCTGGCACACCCCTCGCGGGCGCTACCAGCACCCGCCTGGGGCCCGCTGGCAGCCTGCTGGCCACCTCCCCGGGGGGTGCTGGTGGCGGCGGCATGACCCTCTCTGCGGCTCCTACTATGTCGGGTGTGCTCCCAGCAAGCGCGCTGGGGAGCGCGACAGGCGTGCTGGGTGGCGGTGGGGGCTCCTCCGCTCCCCCCGGCACGCACGCCATGCTCTTGCAGCGAGCATTGAGCTCCAGGGGCCACCAGATGGCGGCAGCGCTGTTCGCGGCGGCCGGCGCGAGCACTAGTGGCCGCCATGGCGGCGGTGCTGGTGGCGCCGCGCTGGGCAGCAGCGGATCGGTTGCAGGAAGCAGTGTCCCTGGAATGAACCTTGTGCCGCCGCCGCTGTTGACCAAGATGGCATCCCATGCGCACCTGACCGGCCCGCTGAGCGCGCTTGGCGGGGGGCCGCCGGGAGGCCCGCTGTCCTCGCAGGCGTCGTTTGTGGGGACCTCTGGCCCCTCCCTCACCGTCATGCAGCAAGCGCGTGCTGCAGCGCCTGTCAGTGGCAGTGGAACGATGCAGCATGCCTCAGCTGCTGGCTACGTTTCTCCTGGGTTGGGTGGGGGATCGCTGCTCGCTGGCCGGCCGGGTGGGGCCCCTGGCTCCGGCGGCTCCGGCGGCGCAGGTGGCGGCACCGGAGGGGCGATGGCGCCGCTAGGTTCTGTCCTGTCCATGGCACCATCGTCGATGGCGGGCGCGCTGCCCATGGTGTCGCTGCACGCGATGACGGACGCGTTTGGCATACCTGACCTGGGCTGGGAGCTCGACACACCCATCGGAGGAGATCTCAAGGCACGAGGGCTAACCGTGGGGGCCTAACCGTATCAAAACTTTGCAAGGACGCGCGTTCAGTCATTGTCGCTGGAGGGGCGCAGTGATGTCCATATGTCATGTATGCAATGGGTTTCGGTGCACTGCAGCAGCCAACCTGGCTGAACGAGTGGTAAATCAGCGGCGGATTGGATTTATGCTGCTGGCGCTGGTGTACTGCTTGTACTGCAGGTGCACATCATTACGGTGGAAGGTCTCTCCCTGGGACCCGGGGAGAAGCTGATGAGCGTTGCAGTGGAGGTGAGAAGGAGGGAGGCGCAGGGCGCTCAAGGGCCATGCAGCAAGGGCCAGCAAATTGTTTTGCACTTTTTGCAGTACAACTCTTTGCGTGCCGCTCATGTGCAAAGCCACAGTTGCGATCACCTACACAGCCATGGCAGGCGCAGTCATGGGATATGGACATATGGTCAGTCCGGGCAGGGTAGGGCTCTCTTCGAGGTCTTCGTGTTTTGTCTGCTGGCGTGTGAAGTCCGCGTCATGTGACGGATCGCAACGCAACGCAGATGAACATTGCCAGCACGTCGGACGGCGTCGACGGAGGGAGCAACGGCACCACGGGCGCTGCCCGCCACTCAGGTGGGCTCTTCTCCATGCCCACCTCACACTTCATGGGCGGCGGAGGGATCGACCCGCGTGCACGGCGGCGCGCGAGGGAGCGTATCGTCGCACGCATCGAGTGGACGCGGGCGGCGGCGTCGGACCCTTCCCGTCCTGACTTCAATTACGAGGAGGTGGGGCAGAACGCACAGGGCAGGGGGGGGGAACTCCGTGCCTGAAGGCTGAACCATGGCCGCTTGTCGCCGCGGGCCCTGCCATCCGCACCTAATAAGGTCGTTTCCCTTTGCGCAGGATGAGCCCCGAGCCTCCATGCTGGCGTTGCGGTAATCGTTGCATAAGGTCACGATGGGGCTTTGCTGCTGCAGGTTGACCATACTGGCTGCTGTTGCTGCCTGACAACCCTGTATGGCAGTCAGCTTGCCTGCGTGACCACCACGTCTGTCCTCACATTTTGTTGTTATCCTCCGCTTGGGGAGCCTGCCTGATGCAGTACTGGGTCACCTGCTTGGGACTATCGCTGAAACAAGAGGCAACGAGTGGAGGCGTGGGTGTTCCTCAGCAGCTCATGAGTGTACTTGGCGGCGCATGCCCTGCCTGCTGGCTGACACGCCTGCCTGGGGTGTTTACTGCGCTGCTGCTGCTGCTGCTGCTGGATGCTATGGGCGCGTGGGGCCGCAGGTTTTCCGTGACGTATCCGCCGCATCAGAGCTGGTGCTCAAAGTGTATGTGGTGCGAGGAACCGACCATTACTCACAGGTGGGTGGCATGCACAGTGAGTGCATTTAGAAGTGTTTGGTTCCCATGGGGCCATGCAGTATGCTTTCCGTGGGGCAGTGCAGTGAGTGTATGCGTGCGTGGCGATGAATGCATGCGTATCCTCGTGTCATTGCATGTGCGTCCCCCTCTCCTTCTGTATGCACGTGCGCATGCGCACGCACGTGCGCGCACAGTCTCCCTAGGCCATGAACCCCATTCCCTAACCCATGTACACACGCACACACACACAGACATGTGCACAAACACACCACATGGCGCGTGTCCACTCCCTTTGTGTGTCATGGACACAAGCGCACACAGACTGACCTGCACACATGCCCCAACAACCCGACACTTGATGAGCTGGATGGATGGGTGCATTTGCTGAGCGGCCTGCCTGCCTGGTGCTGAGCTCGGCATGTGGGTGACAAAGATGTGATGCATGCATGCATGCATGCATGCATGCATGCTCCAGCTTGCATGCAAGTGTCCCTGTGTAAGATGTGAAGGTGGCAATACCAGAACTAACATATGCTGACACATCAGAATGTACCTGTGTGTCCTACCTACACCCAGTGACACATGTGATCTCAACTACCCACGCCCGGCGATGGTCATTTATGCCAACCTTACTCGCCTTTACTTACCTTGCGTTGCCTGCCGCGTGTTGCCATGCAGAGCATCTCCAACGACGCACAGTTTGCGGGTCAGGTGCGCGTGCCGCTGCTGCAGACGCTCGGCATGCACATCAGCCAGCCGGCGCTGCTCCCCTTGGAGCGCGAAGATGGAGGCCAGATGGTGCGCGGCAGCGTGGCGGTGGCGTTTGGCTGGGACTTTACGCGTGAAGGTATCCTGGTGAGTCAGAGCAGTTCCCGCCTTAGTTTGGTTACCGCTGGTGCGACGAGTTCTTGACGTTTGTTTCCACTCAGGTTCAGACTTGGGTCTCAGGCCCGGGTCTGAGCCAAAACCTGTTTTCATTGGAACTCGGACCCGGATCCGAACCACTTCAGACCTGGGTCCGAGTGGTTTCGGTCCCAGTGGGAACACAAGTGGCATTTGAACTTTCAACCGTCGGGTTCCAACAAACTTAGCACGGACGATTCAATACTGGACGCTGTTGTGTAGGCACCTGTGTTGTGGTCGCCATCTCAGTCTTAGTATTAGGCGTCTGTGGCAATGCTGTGGGCATGTGACCAAAGCCTGGGGTGTGGACACTTGCTGTGCACTCTGGTACTAGATCTGCTTTGGTGAATGCCGGGTGAATGAACATGGACTGGATGCGGATTGCGGGCACAGCCAAGGACGAAGGCAAGAGCGCACCATATAACGGCAATATGTCACCGCCTTGTGCTGTTGTATGCAGGTGAGGGAGGTGGGCGCCCTGGAACGAATGCTTGCTCAGAAGTTGGAGCTTCTGGCGCTCATGCAGCCCGTATCCGCGCAACGCGCCGAGGAGTGGCTGCAGCAGCGCCAGGACGCAGCCTCCAAGGTGGAGGCGGGCCGCCGCAACGGCGGCTGGACTGAGCTCGACCTCGCCGCGATCCGGCGCGGCGTCGCGAGCGGCAACGACGCCGCGACGTTTGCCACCGGCAGCGTGGCGGTGCTGCGGCGTCGTGTGGCGGAGGCACAGAAGCGTGCGCTGAGCGAGAGCTTTGCGGTGGACCTGGACATCAGCGTGCTGGAGGTAGGGCCTGGGTTGGATCCACAACCGCGGTGCATCCGGCAGACCTGTCCCACAGTGGCTGCACCCTGTGACCCCCCGCCTGGCCGGGGATTAACATGGATAGAGATGTGCGAGGCGTTGTGCGCTGTGTGTCCAACACGTGGCTGCTCAGCGACCAAGGCTTGCCAGGCCTGATGCCATGTGCCACTGGCATCAGGCCTGGTACTTGTCTGGTAGTCATGGCCCGTCTCTCCCGCGGTGTGCCAGCGGGTGTCGCTGCAAGGCCTCATCGAAGTCAGGCCATGTAACGCAAGCAAGCTTGCTCTACGCGCTGGTGCATGTTGGGCCGCTGATTGGCCTCCTGCGCGCCTCTGACCCATTGATGCTTCTGCCAATGTGCTGACATGACAGGTCAAGGGGGTGCTTCCACGTGAGGGCCTGCGCGCAGATATCGCGGCGCTCATACACGGACGGCAGGGCGGGACCACCAGCCTCAAGGTGCGTGGGTGTGGGTGTGTGGGTGTGGGTGTGATGGGGGAGGGCGGGCATGGTCCACTTCATCACTTGCCTCCTCCTTACAGGCCGCTTGCTTGTCGTCAGCGTCATCATAAACATAAACACATTCAGGTTCTTGCCTCTCCCACGCTTGCATGCGTTTTGCGTACCGCGATGCAGCAATTCCTCCCTCGGTGCCTTGCTGCCCGCGTTCCACATGCTGTATACAGTCACTTCCGCACGTGGTGGTGATGCTGTCGATCTGCATGCCTAGCGCCAGCAGCGGTCGCGCCAGCGGAAGCTCCCTAGGCGAGCAGCTTCACGCCGGCGAGATCGATTCCGGCGCCCACTCGATACACCCGCGCTTCCCCAGCAACAACATGCACCTGCACAAGGTGCCGCTGGGCGCCACACTCAACGTCCAGGTACGCACGCACGCATGTGTGCATACTGGTCCGTACGCAGCTCCGGGCTCAACTGCACTACCCAGGTCCTAACTGTACCACTATGTCATCGTCGAATATTTGAACGTTTTGAATCTGGCAGCGCTTTAGCAGAAGCTCCTGCTCCTCTCACGATGAGAACCGACAGCTCATGTCAGTCAAGCAGCAGGGGAGCACCAAGCATTCGGCAGGAGCACAAGTCGATCGGGTCACACTACGGTGCATGCCTGTATGGGCAACATTCATCATCCCTACCAATTCAGTGTCCACCCTAGACGCAAACATGAATGGATTTCGGATGCTGCTGACTGTCTGCTGCGCCTTGCTGCCTGCCGTAGACACCTTTGGCAGCAGTGCGACCAGTGCATCCGTCATATAACTCCGTCCGTACGATTCCGCTGGGCCATCTGCCACCGATCAACCTTGTGATACCCACCAAGATGCGCTGATGTGATTACCTATGTGTGTTGGTCTTGATGCGGAATGAACCCACCTGCAGGTGGTTGACCGCCTGGGGCCTCACTCGCACACCCTGCTGGGCGAGTGCAACGTGCCGGTGTCGGGCGTGCCTGGGACGGACCCGCTGTACGCGTGGCTGTACGTGAGCCGCGCGAGTGCCAAGAAGCAGAGCCGGCGCTCGCAGAGGGTGCTGGCTGCCCAGGACGAAGACGGGTCGGTGGGTGTGGGTGCATGGCGCACGGTGTTCGGACATGAAGCGCCCTGGAGGTGATATCAATGCGCGGCAGGCACAGTGGTGCCATGCAGTGAGTGGGACATGAGATGATGTGCGGTACAACAGTTGCTGTTGCTCCATGCAAGCGGGTGGTATCCCAGTTAGGTGCGACTGCAGCTGCTACCAAGGGCCCCAAGCCCCCGACCATAACCGGCTTTCACAACTGGCTATACCTGCTGGTGTGTGTGATGCAACAAGAGCTGTCACAAGGCGCCCAAACATGATTTCGTGCGTTTTCATAATTCTCACGCCGTGTTGCTGTTCATGCATGCGGCGCCCTACAGGAGGATATGCAGATTCTTATGCGCTTCAAGATCCACAAGCCGCAGGTGCGGTACCAGCACGACGCACGCGCTGATGAGCATCTGCGACTGTGCGGCATAGCGGCCTGAGCTCGACGCAACACCCCTGTGCAATGCATGCACAGGATGCCTGCCGGTACACTATTCTGCGACCGGCGTCCGGTATCTGTACCCACGCAGTGACTGCATACCGTCACACATTGACAGTTTGTTTGTATACATGTGTGCCGTACACCGCTTGCCGTACTGATGTATGTGTTGAACTGTTCATGTGCTGCAGACACGTGATCTGCTATCGGTCCACACGCTGGACCTGGCCGGCCTTGGCGTGTGCGCCAAGACAAGCATAGACGAGCTCTTCAACTTCACCGTGCACCGCGTGCGTGCGGCGCTCACCCAGACCCACACAGACCTCGCGCTGCAGGCCACCATCCACTCCGTGCAGCTCGACAACCAGATGCTGGACGCCACAAACCCCGTCGTCCTCTCCCCCGCCGCGCCCGACGATGCAAACTCAGCGGGCGTGCGGCGCCGACGCATGGCGCTCAGCGCAGCAGGCAATGGCAACCAGCACCAGATCGAGCAGGTGACGGTATCATCCAGGGCAGACGTGAATGACGACGATGAGGGGCGGGCGATGAGCGGCGGGAGGAAGGGGTGGGGCAAGGGCCAGCAGGCCGGAGAGACGAGCGAGCGGCGGAAGAAGATCGCAGACAAGGAGCGGCGGCGGCAGATGTACGAACGGGATCCGCTGCTGGGGATGATGCCAGTGTATGGTGACAGCGGTGGCGGCGGCGGGGGCGGAGGAACGCCGCTGATCATCTTCCAGGTGGTGTTCAGCACTGCTAGCAACAAGGCTGGCGTGAGCCCGAGCGGCAGGGGCGAGGCCTCGCCTGCACGTCACAGCGAGGCAGAAGCGGAGGAGCGCGCTGCACGCGGCGGCACTGCCGGCGACACCAACCCCGTATCGCTCGTCGGCGGCGCCGGCAGGTCTGCCTCCGCGCCCGCCGCGATGGTCACGACTGACGGCAGCAGCGCCAGCGCCGGCGGCTACGGTGCAACGGCGCCATCCGGCGCAACGGGTACGCCTCAGGTGGGCGGCATCATCTCGTACCGGCAGCTGCTGCTGCACGTCTCCCCCCTGGACTTCATGGCTGAGCAGGAGTTCCTGGAGGGGCTCATCGCCTTCTTCAACAACATGCCGCTGAGTGACCTATGGCAGGGCGAGGCGTGGCAGCGCTCCATGGAGCAACGCCAGGTGAGCGCAGTAACAATGGGTAGCAGCTGCAGGCGAGGCCATACATAGTCACCCCCCCACGGGCCAAACATGCATTTTCAGCATGCCGGTTGGGGGTCACCGGACACGTGTGGACAGATGCGGCCTTGATACATGGGAGGCCATAGTAGTGTTTGTTATTGTTCCTACTAACGCTCGGCCTGACGGGCATGGGCCCAGGACCGCTCTGAAGGTAAGTGAGGGGGTCATAGATCAACAGGGACGTTATCAGGCCGGACGTTGTCGTGGCACGCAAGTGCTGGTAAAAGACCGTTCGACCAGGTTTATGTGCATCACTTGACCAGGAGTCTGCAGGCGCTGGGGACACCCAGGGTACACGTTGGACACCGGGCCCGGGGCGTTCATGGATGGCATCGATTCGTTCGAGCGCTTCATTTGGTGTGCGTCAACCTTGTGGCGCCATGCCTAGCGATCCTCTGCTGGCTGCATCCGCGTGATGACCTGCTGGCTCCCTGCAGCATGCGTCGTTGCCCTCCGCAATCTCTGCCGCTCCGTTCCCAGTGGGCGCGTGTGTTTGTGTGTGTGTGTGTCGTACTGATATGCCTTCATCGTCATCTGGTCCTCATCCGAGGGGAGTGTCGGCCTCGGCTAGAAAGCTCCAAATGTAAAACATCTAAATCTAAATCCAATGCCATCATCATCACATGTGGTGCACCGTGTGAGCTTCAGGGCCTGAACGAGGAGAGCGCGTACAGCGGCACCAACAACGACTCAAGCGCGGGCGACGGCCCGGGCGCGTCAGGCAGCGCTACCGGCAGCAGCGCCCCGCCTGAGCTTATGCTGGCGTGGCTCTTTGGCAAGGAGGCGGAGGAGCTCAAAGCGCTCCAGGGGCAGGTGGGAATGACCACCTACCTGCATCAGAGGCACCGTTCATGTCATCGTGTGACCATCTGCAGTGTAGGATCTTGACTGTTACCGTACATGCACATGGAATAGTACTGGCCAGCCGTGAGGCAACTTGAACGCACACATGCATGCCCATAGGACACACATGCGCACCTAGCAATGGGTATCTGTTATTGTTGATGCCACAAGCATGATGCACCACTTCCTGAAACAGCACGCCCGTACACACACCAACGCAGATCTCATTATCACACGTAACATAAGCACACTGCATGGCCCCACGGGAACCAAACATTTCTCAACACAACACGCGCACCCTTACGCACTCACGCGTCGGCCTCTGCAGGCCAGCGCATGGTACTTCCTGGAGGACTTCCACATCGATGACCTGCACATCAACCTCACGCTCAGCCTGTCCAGCACATTTGGCGCCGGGGCAGGCGCAGGCGCAGGCGGAGGCGGCGGCTTCGGTGGAGGCTCCTCCGCTCAGGTGCGGCACTGCGTGTGCGTGTGTCCTGCGTTGCACCTCCTCAAGCCAAGTAGCTGCCTCTCTTGAGGCCAGCACAGCCCGCTGACCCGAGGCGCTGGTCACAGCTGCTGGTCACAGCTGCTGGTCGCCAGCACCGTGTTCGGATGTGACCGCGATAGGCTGGCTAGCATTGGACCCCACCGCACGATTGGACCCACATCCGCAGCCACTGTCATCACCCTGTCGATGCAAATGGACCCTCCCCTGCATCAACCTGCCAAGGCATGCACCAGGCAGGCAGGCAGGCGGTGCAGGAGGCGCGCTAGCATCGCTAGGACGGGCGCACACAGTGTTGAGCAGGGCTTGCCCGCCTTGCTTGACCGCAGGAGGGTGACCGTCAGCGGACGGTGGTGCGGGGCTTCCTCTCACGCATGGCGGGAACGCAGGCGAGTGACGTGATCCACCTGCATAAGCCGCAGCGCATTGCGTTTTAGCGCTGGCCCCTTGTTCATTGTCGGTGTCAGCCAACTCCTTGGGGTAGGCTGACTCGCGATGCACTGGTTTTGCATGGATTGCATCTCATACGAGTATACCGCTATCACCGCTGCAGCTGCCACTGCAGCGCTGTGTGGCTTCCCATGATCTTTTGAGGTAGCGTGGTGAGCTGCTGATAGCGGCGGTACAGATTGGTACTGCGTGTCGTATGTACTGTATGTACTGCAGGGCTTCCAGCTCATCAATGTGAGCGACGCCGCCATTGTGCTGGCGGGCATCGGCCCGGAGCTCAGCAACCGGCTCGTCAACCGCGTCGCGCTCATCAACACGCTTGTCCGCCACTACACCTGGGCCGGCCTGTCGCAGGCACGCAAGGTCAGCAAGCCAGCATGGGCTCTCGTGTTGTCGATCAGCCGATGCACCATTGCCGTGCCGCGCCACCCTAAAGTGTCGCTGACACCCTAAACCTAAACCCTAACCCTAAACCCTAAACCCGGAGTGGCGCTTGATTTACTGCGCGCGCGTGACAATGGTACTGATGCTCAATGACAACAGTCAAATACATGTGTTGGAAGCATATGGTTGTAAAGCTCGACCAGGGGCAACCGGTGATAACACGCCGATCACATGTCGCTGTACAGCTACAGTGCTGTCACGCATGGAAACCACCACTCACACTCCTGCCATTGTTGAGCTTTCAGCTCTTGGCCCTTGCGGCAGCCTTGTGCCGTCTGTGGTTAGACTGGCAGGGGCACTTCTCTGCCCTGTTTTGTCGACACGCTTTGGATGTACCACAACATGACACATCATACCAATGTGCCAACGGGCCATCAACGGGCATCCACCTCACCTCACTGCAGGTGCTTGGTGGCGCCGGGCCGGCCATCGCGGCCATCCCCGCCTCCCTGCTGTGGGCCGGCATCAGCCTGGTGGACATGGGCCACGACGTTGCGGCGCAGCGCCTGAGCATGGCGTACGTCCTGCCCCGCGTGGGCTACGTTGGCTTCACCGTGATGGGCCAGATCCTGGGAGTGTTCCCGCGCGCGGCGATTGCGCTCATGGCGGTGCTGCCCCCGCGCATCAGCCAGGACACCGCGCACCTGGGCGACCCTGAGGCCCTCAAGCGCCTCACCATCAAGTGAGCAACCGCGATTGCGCGATTGTGCATGTGTGCTCGTGCATGTGCACATGACATGGCACATTGGCACCCCGTGAGAGAGGGGCATGTGGGTGAGTGCACGTGTGCGTGTGTGTGGCACTTGTCTAGATGTGTTGCATGCTGTTTGCATGCGGGCGCGGTGCCCTGCCACCCCAAATTAAAGAAAACACCCACCCACCACCAAATGCTTGTTATGTGAGTGCCAGCTGTGTTCAGCCAAGCACACGGAGCTGAGCTGCTGCTTTTGTTTGTTGCCGCCACACACTTTCGGTTGTGCAGGCCGCGGACAGTGATGGATGCCGTGTATGCAGCTCAGCGGGACTTCCTGTTGGGATTTGTGGCTGGCGGGTTTGGCGTAGTGCACGACGTGTATGCTGGTGAGCGGCAGGGGAGCGAGGCCCTCGTGTGTGTTGGGCGGGATCAAATCACCGTATCGCATCAGGGAAGAGGTGACGGCCGCACGTCGTTCACTCACCGTCAGTCGTCACCCAGCCTGGAATCCTCCTGTACCCGTATGTTCCGCTTGCATGGACGCCACCTGCCCACCTCTGCCTCAGCAATGCGCTCCCTCCCGTCAGTGCGTGCCACACGCACCGCTGCGCTCAGTCAGCTGCATGGCCGACACACGCACTGCAGCATATCACACCGCATGCTTGCGCATGCGTGCATGTGCTGACGACCTCATCTTTCATGTCTGTTCCTTCCATCATCCTGTACAGGCGCTCGCTGGCCGTCCCCCACCAACGCGCTGGGCATGCTTGTGGGCCTGGTCAAGGGTGGGGTGGGGGTGGTGCTCCGACCCACCTCCGGGGTGGTCGAGGCGTCCGCCAAGATCCTGCAGGGCGTAGGCCTGCTGTGCCTGGGCAAGAGAGGCATCCAGGTGAGCGGTACGGTACCATCATGCACAATTGATAACCCAGGTGTCACATGTATCCTGTGTGTGCAATGCGTTGGATTCCCTATCACGCGTCATACACATTAAGCGCACCGCTATGTGTTATCACCCCTGAGCTCTACGATGTTATGCACCTACCTGCCTACTTGGTTCTAGGGTTTAGGGTTTAGGGCCTGCGCTGACTCCTCCTGCGCTCCCCGGTCCTCCCTCCATGCATCATCATGCATAATCGCCATGCATGGCAGCCCAGTCTAGAAGCAGCAATCCTGTACCCCTCTGCGTGTGAAGGACTTGAAGTGACTTTCATGCATGCGGCCTTCCCCCTTATGAGCAACCGCAGGGCAAGCTGGTACGGCGTGTGCGCGCACCTGGCGTGGCGGTTGCGGACGCCGTGCAAGCGGCGCGCGCCTCTGCCGCGCATGAGCTCATCCACGCCGCTGTGGTGCGCGCGTGGCAGGCGGCCCTGCCAGGCATATCGGCCAAGCTGGCAGGCGACGTAGTGCTTGACGTGATGGCGGTGCGGCCCACACGCGTGGTGCTGCTCACCTCGCAGCACGTGGCGTACCTCCTTGCCAAGAGGCACTACTCGGCAGCCAACAGCGAGGCTGCGCCAAGGGTAAGGGCGGGCGCTCACGGCGACTCAGGCAGCAGCGGTGGCACGAGTGCTGGCGCGTTCACAATGAGCTACAAGGTATGTGTGTGACTAAGATAACTATATAAGCACTTGTTTGTGCAGCCAACCTGGTGCAAGTCACTCATCAGGTGGGATTCCAGATGTGACGTGCGTGACCCTGGAGTGTTTCACTGCATGCAGGTGAAATGGACGATCCACAACGACCGTATCGACAACATCCGTGGCCTGGACCGTTTGTACAACATCGTTGTGGAATACCACCAGCCTGTCCGCCTGGGCCGCTTCAGCATCAAGCTGCCCTTCCACCAAGGGATGCGCACCACCAGCGCTGAGGCCCACCGCAACCTCATCTACCGCCTCAACATGCACGTGGGCGCGGTCGCGGCGGCAGCGGCGGCGGGCGTACCCATGGGGGAGATCGCGATCCTGCACACCAAGGAGGTGGCAGCTGCAGGGGTGGCGGCGTCAGCAACAGGCGGGCTGGGGGGCGTGGCTGGTGGCAGAGGCGGCGCGGGGACATCCGCGGAGGCCACGGCTCGGTTCTGGTCGAGGACGCGTCAGCAGCTGCGCATCACGCGGCCCACGGCGCCTATGGGCAGCGCTGATGCGATGGCAGCGACAGCCACTGCGCTGATGGCGGGCATGACGCTGGCTGGGATGACGGCGGCGGCGGCCGCCGGCGGGGGCGCGCACAGCCTCATCCGTGCGGCGGGCGCGCCGGCAGCGACGCTGGCGCTGGCTCAGGCGGTGCAGCGTCAGCCGGCTCAGGCAGCGCCGCCTCAGAATCCGGCACGTACCGGCCCACGCGCTGTCGTACAGGAAATCCAGGCGGCCAAGTGAAAGGCAGCGATTACAAATTTACAATCCTTCCAAGCATTGTGCTGGAGGGTCATTTTGGAGGACTGACAGCGCCCTGCAGTGGCAGTAACGCATCGTCATGTAGGGGAACATTTCATGTAGTGGTGTACCGTAATATCGCATAGCCTTACACTACATGACTGCAGTGGCCTGGTGAGGCAGGCTGCTGCGGGCGGTAATGCCTGTCATACCGTATTGCATTTGTTTAGGAATTTGGTTGGCCGGTCGCGGTGGGAATGTCGTGCTGGCCAGCTTGATCACTGCTCCGTAAACATATAGCAGTAAGGGGGGGTTTCCTGGTTGTCCAAGGTACTGAACCATTGCCTCGCATGCCCTGATCATCGCCGGGTTACTCACTTGAACGGCTTGAGATGCATATGATGCTTGCCAAGGCACTGGTCCGCCGATATGCATGGCGCAGTGCGGTGGAGCGCGTGTTGATGCTTGTCACACTGTCACAGCTGCATGTCCAACCTGGGCGCAGTTTTGCACCTCTCGCGGCGGCAAGGGTGCATTGTGAAGCAACCATTCTGTGCCCGCTTCATGGCTACAGCGCCGTGGACTGCTTGCTGCGGCCTCAGGACTGAGCCGCGGGTGCCCGACAACATTCTTGCATTAATCCACTGCGTGTTTGCTGCCCCTATCGAGCTTGGGTATTTGCCCTTGATAGTGTGGCTTTAGCTTTATATCACTAACTTACTGCTGATAAGCCTTGCATGAGCTGCTGCCCTGCCCACCAAATGCGCTGGGTGATATCTCAGGGTCTGCCTGGTCTGACACTTCCCTTCACTTGCACCTGGATGCACTGCACCGTTACTGTAGTACGGCCTGGTGAATGGCAGTGAGTGCCACTGACGACGTACTGCACCTTTTCCTTAGGTACGCTATTTCCCTGGCTATTTCCCTACACACGTTAACGCACAACGACGGCTAGGGTGGAGTGCAACTGCTGGCACTCCAACCTGGGTCGGTCTAGTGGTGCCCATCCACCAACACAGTAGTGTTGTGTGATACGGCTTGCCCCGCAGCTTGCTTTCAACTTGCACATTTGACATTGTACACGGTGCTGTGCATCGCCAGGCCTTGCGCGAACGCATTGAACAGTAAAAAGGACAAACCGCCAGGTGGGGGGTTGCGCGGTGGTGGTCTGGATCACTGTTTTGCAACCTGACGTGCATATACGGTATGCAGATGATATGCAGCACGGCCCTCCGCACTGCTTTGAGTACTACTGCTGGTGTACCAGTAGGAGTATGACTATGTCCATCAGTTGCACGGTATGCGTGCGTGGCTTGGAGCCCGCACTATGCTCAACCAGGCGGAATCGGTGTGTGCATCGCACTGTCTGGCTTGGCAGGAGCACCACCTCCATGCACATCGATCGCCATCGTCAGGTGCAGTCTCTATCCTTATGCATACGCACAGTGTACGGCCGCACAGGCGCCTTTTTCTGTCACATGACTGTGGGGGTGTGGGCTGCCAGCAGCCCATCAAAGGGAGTGACTGGCGCGTGGGCCAAGTCGCAGCTTGTCTGCCTGGCAGCCTTGCGTTTCGCATGCCGTCTCAGGGGTTTACGCGCACTGGTGTTCGCTGGCAAGCTGACTTACACCCTGGGTGTTGTTCACCCAGAAGTGCACTTGCTGCCAAGTATGGCATTGCGGAGCAGCATGAACTTCCTGCTGGCCCAGGATCTGCTGACAGAGCCATGTGCTGATGTGCAGCACCCGACAATCGCCCCCGAGCGCCATTATCGATGCATTCAAACCAGATGCCGACTGGTGCCCCCAGCAATTGCCGCTGGCACCTTGCCAGTACACTGTTCCATGTTATCAGCTGCTGGCATTGTCCGCTGCTGCGGTTGGGAGTTATGCTTTGATGAGGGCCACGGCAACTGCGCGCTGGACCCTGCTGCTGCCTGCCATCACCACCACCTCATGAGTGACCTTGACAAGGTGAACTGCCTCGTTGACACGGTGGTGCAGGCATCTTAGGGTTGTCGAGCAGCTGAGCAAAAATGGGTCCTATGCATAATGCATTGATGTCAAGCATATTAGGTAGGGTGCAGCATTAAGGGACTGGCCTGTCATTGTTCTGGTCACTGTTTGGCCAGCAGTTTATTTATGCCATGACAAACCTCGCCTCCGAGCCTTCAAGCACCAACTGCCAACACACAGCAGCGGCGTGAGAGCACATGGTATGCGAAATTGGGTTACGCAAAACATCCTGCTGCTGCTTAGATGAATGCGGGGATGCATGACACTGGTGCGTCATGCTAAAAGTTGGGCTCGAGATCTAATGCCCGTCCGGATTGACTGCAGAGGAGGAAACACCATGTGCAAAGCACTCGGCTGACAAGGCACATGCGCTAAGCAGGGCACCGCACGGCTGATGCGCAGCAGAGGCTGTGGTCAGAGGGTGTGGTCGACCTGCAGTGTGCGTGGGTCGAGGGGGTGGCGTGCCCCCGCCACGCGGCCTGCCCGGTCGTCAGCTAACTCGGCACGCGCTTCGCTGCATGACGCCGTTGGCGAGGTGCATGGCGTCCCCGCCTTGCGCATGTGGGTGGTTGCTGGCGGGTTCGTGGTCCCCTTGGTGAGCCATGTCCGACATGACCATGACGGAGCGCGGCCGCACGAGCGAGGCGCCGTTGCCGGTGGCCTTGCCGCCGCCGCCGCCGTTGGCGCCGTCCGGTTCCAAGCCGCCTGCCTTGAGCCTGTTGGCGTCTGCGCCCTTGGCGCTGGGCTTGGTGGGATTCGGGCGGGCGGAGGGCCCTGAGAGCTTGTCCATGAGCAGGTTGCGGTCCAGGAACACAATCTGCAAAAGGAAACGTGCACACATAGGCAAGGTCCAGTAGGTGTAAGCGCAAGATCCTCCAGGCAGGTTCCGCCGTCCTGCGCTCACACGAGGTCGGCAGGGCAAGGGTGTGGACCGCTGTGTGACAGGAATGACGCAGAGCGTTCTGAGAGCTGTAGCACCCCAAAGCTCCCTCCAAACTTTGCATCTGTCAAACGCCACCGTTGGTTCCTGCCAAGCCACGGACGCTTACAGCGCCAACTTTCATGTTCCTGCTTCAGTTATCTGCTTGTCTGGAACCAGCGCCTACAACAAACCTTGCCTGCTGGGGCGGCGTGGGCGGCGGTGCTTGCTGCCGACAAGGCAACAAGCTATGTGGCTTAGCCAGTCTACTGGTGATGTTGCATGCAGCGCCATACAGCACTTCGGTGTAACGTGGATAGGCGGCGCTGCGAATGATAGCCAAGAACTGCATGCGTGCACCCATGCAATGCATAGAGCATTCCACCTGAGCCCCCTCCTGCCCTACGCAGTACATCGGTGCACCACCTCCCATCCTTACAGCACATCCAGCACATCCAGAGTACATCGGCGCATAGCGTTCCCACCCTCCCAGTGCTGATCCAGTTACGCAAGCCCATCCTGCTGCGTCCGTCAACCCCGATTGCTGTCTCTTGTGTTTTCACCACGCGTCTCAAGCTGGGTGGGTATAGCAAGGTGGGTGGCGCACGCAGTGAGGCATTGGTCAGCACGCTTGGGCCCGCTGGTGACAGGTCCCCGACGACGACTGCTTGTCCACCATGCGCAATTCTGAGTGTGTTGAGTGCTGTGTTGATTGTTGTGATGAGTGCTGTGTTACTGGCGTGTGCTGTGTTGAGTGCTCTGTTGAGTGTTGTGATGAGTGCTGTGTTGCTGGCGTACGAGAGGGAGGTCTCAGGCTCACCTCCTCCAGCTCGGCGCCCGCCTCCGCGTCCTCGAGGTACTCCGACTCGCTCAGCAGCTCGCTCAGGGGCCGGCGCGTCGTCCAGCGGCGGTAGAGCGTGTAGAACACCAGGGGCACTGTGTACCACGCGATGACCACGTCCACCGTGTAGTGCTTGCGCGAGGCCACGATGAGGAAGGACATCACGACGCCGAGCAGCCATGCGAGTGCCTTGATTATGGGGACTGTTCCATACTCATTGTAGGTCAAAATGCCTGGAACACAGTACAACATTTCACAACACATACGATTTGGCTTCAGGTCGTATTGCTCCATGAACAGGTTGGCCCACAACAGGTCAGTATGATGGTGAGTGTGCAGCCTGCATGTCGCGGCTCACCTGTGAGGACAAATATTGTGTGGGACGAGAAGATGAGGTCGCCGCAGCTCTTTGAAACTTGCCTACCAACGTCCACATAGAGGTGGCCAGTCCAGTGCTCAGGCCAGGCCCTTCGCGCAGTTGGCTCTTGGGCACGACAGTGGAAGCTGGGCCCAGGAAGTTGCGTCACCGAGAACGTTACGATCCGCAAAGCCTGGCAAACTGCGCAACCAGTACCACAACACAAAATTGCTTGTGAAAGCGCAACCCCAAACAGCGGTGCAAAGCGTCAGCAAGCAGTTTGAGCAGGCATGATTGTCAACACCAACAAGAGGCCGCGCCATAAAAGCATGTGACATCCCTCGAAAGGGGCGCTTACCAACGAGAACCATAAGCAGTCGAGACCACATAACCGCAGTGTAAAATTTCTTTCGCTGAAGCACAAATGGGGAAAACGTCCACAGCACGAATGATGCGAAGGCAATTCCAAACACCGTCTCGCTAACCCAGTGCTTGTCAGCCCCTAGTTCCTGCAGGTAAACAGCCACAGCAAATAACAACAACACAAGTAAGAGCTTGGTAGCTTGCACACGCTGCAGCAGGAATGGCATGCAAGCAGGCCGTCAGCTGCCCATGGAAACAGGCCTGCGCGCCGATTTGGCCCCAGATAACAGCGAGTGTGGCTCACCGGGGTAAGGTCGAATCCAACGTCGTGCAAAGGCTCATCCTGTGGCTGGTGCATGCGGTGTGCCAGCTGCGTGAAGATGCCGTGCACATACTGCATCACGATGCCAAACAAAATGATTCGCCAGCGGGCCTTCAGCAGCGGCAGCTGCACAAGGCACGAAATGCACAGAAAGAAGGGAAGGTTTGCAAGACAACACGGTAGTGAATGGTCCTTTCTGCCTTGGCCGAAGGGCTGGAGCTCAGCCCCCAATGCACTCGGAACGGCAGTTCGAGGGCCGCGTGCCAACCAAAGGCCCAACAGTACGTGCTCACCTCAACGACGACCTCAAGCTTGACGCGCCTATAGAGCTCGCTTGCAAAATCTGCCCACGCACCAAACATTTCAAACGCCCTGCCATCCTGAGTCGCTGGAGTGGACTGCTGCCCTGGCTCTGATGGCGCTGAGGCGTGGGTTTGTGCCTCCACATCCATACTAACGTAGCGCAGGGCTTGTGAGGGAGGGTACGAAACCCGATAAGTCCTGATGGTCGTCGCGTGTCAGCCGGGTCAAACAAGCGATGGCCTCAAGAGGGCACTCAAAACTCAAGACCTGTGAAGTGTGACGCAAGTGTCACGCACGTCTCTTGCGGAAAAGCGTTGTTATCCCTCACTGCAGGCCCTAGACTGTGGTGTGATACAAGTAAGTGCAGTCTAGATTAGCTTGATGGGTGCTGGGCTTTGTGATAAACCATGGTGCGTGGGTGAGCCCATTCGGCACCGTGTCGGCATCCCAAGGAGCATCTCCCCATCGCCAACTACTATCTCGCATGGCATGAGCGTGCTTTCTTCATGCACCAGCCCTTCTCCATCGCCTCCGTCTGAGCCGATGGCGCGTTGTCGCCAACTGGAGCGCGGACTGGGAGCTGTCTGCGCTGCGTACC
>BDDA01000179.1:72103-88205 GCA_001662385.1 Chlamydomonas asymmetrica | reverse complement strand
CCCCGCCCCCACCGCCGCCCGCCCGCCCTTGTCCCACCCCTTACCCAGATGACGCTGCCAGCCCATCCTCTCCCGCTGTCACGGTGGCTCTCCATGCGCGCCCCACGCATCCTCCCCTGCCCCTCTCCCTCCCCCTTCCCCTGCCCCTCCCCAATCCCCTCCTACTCCCGCTCCCCCTGGCCCCCGACCCTCATGTGATATGGCTTCCCTCCCTCGTGCTCACTGCCCTGATGGTCCACGCCTTGCGTACGGTGGGTACAGCGGGCACTGCGCTGCATCGGCCGTGCGGATCCTGGGCCTGGGCAAGGCTGCTGCCCTTGCGGACCCGGGTCTGCAGGCGCTGGTCTACGCCCATGGCGGGCCGCCATATATGAGCGCTTGCGTTGCGTTTTCAGCCTGGCTTTGTGGCAGGCGGCGTACTTCTGCCACATTCTACATGCAGCATGATGTTGCTGGGCGCTGACGTCGGAAAGGGGGGGCATTCGGCCACTTGCTAGTCCGTTGCCTTGTGCATCTCATCACATTTTGCATGCCCTGGACCGGGCACTGCAGCAGCACGGTGCTTCCTCGTCTGTTGTGCAGCTGTTTTGCATGCACTGAATTTACAGCCTGTGTGTTTTGTGGTCGGTTCACCAACAAGCACACATGGTTCACCTTTGCGTTTGTCGCCTGCTAAGGGTGTGGGCTCATCGTCCACTCCACGTTGGGTTACTGGCTGCAGTGTCTATACTTACCTAGTTGAGTACAGCATTGCTGGTTCTTAGCGGTGCTTCCGGAGCCAATCGCTGTGCACTGTACGTGGGGGGGGGGGGCATCGTGGTCCTATCTCGTTTCACTTTCAGCCACGCCACCTATCCATTGTAACCACTGCATATGGGGCGCATGTAGAACGCCTACCAGGGGGGAAGGACGCCTATTCGCATCACAGGGATAGCCTCGGCAAATGTTCTACGCCGTTGCCGCCTTTAGGCAGAAATGTACAGACCTCACAGGGTATGGGAATGCTGCAAAAACGCAGGCTGAGCCAGGACGAAACGGTAATTGTTCCCTGTGCTTTCGCCTCTGTGCTTTCTCGCCTCAGCGAAACGATTACCTGCTACGCTGTAAACTGTGCGGCCACCAGCCAAGAAATTGCCATGCCTGTGAGTTCTGGCACAACGTTTCGTGCAAACACTCGCTTGTGCTGATCCTCCCGTCTCCTATAGAATTAAGGCGACGCGCTGAGGGTGCAACACTGGTTCAAGACACGGAAGGGCAAATTACTGTGCATGTCAACACTCACAGACAATCCAGAGCCTGATCAAGCTGCAAACTGCATGTTGGTCGTCAACAGAGCTCGTTGGCTAAGGTGGTGCTTCTTGCGCTCGCAACCTGCCGTGCACAGTCATGGGCTATCGTCCGGTTTTGCGTTGTTGCTCTGTGGCTGCAAGCCAAGCAATTCACCAAAACGCACATCCACAGGTAGGTGCCTGAGAGTTTAAAACGAAAAGGCTGTGCTGGTTGGCTTTGTACTCCGTGGTGGGGTCTTGTCGTTAACGAAAGAGTGGGCTTGGGACGGAGTGTGCCCTGATGCAGGGTGGCTTGCAGGTCCAGCCAACCCCGGTTCTGGGTCAAAGACATGAACACATACGGTTGCGGCTTCCCATTCACCCGTTCGCAGACATCCTCTTATTTGCATTTCTAACCACGCCTGAACACATGCGACCAATTTCCCTGATCTGGCAAGAGGCTGACTGACACATTTAGCGGATGTTCTTGAATACAACACCACGCTTTTAGGCCCTTGTGCACTGAGACTTGATTTCGTTTGCAAGTGTGCAAGCAGTGTCAAAGGATGCCTGGTGAGTTGTCTGCCCTGAAACAACCACGTTGTGTAGGTCGCGTCGCGTCGTGTCACTTTCAATCTGAGTTATCGTTTGTCAATGCTCGTTGCGTCGTAGAACCGCCGGACGGCCTGCCGGACCGCTTCTATCAGGCAACCATTGCGGCCAACCAAAACCAGGCAAGATGTGTGCAATTGTCTTTCCAGCGAAGGCCCTGTTGTGGGCCTTGTGCTTGTTTTGGTAGCACTGTTAACTTTGCTGCCTTCTGACTGAGCAGTTTGATGCAGGTCAGTATTCCTTTTTCGGCGATCTGAACGGTGGTGCCCTAGAGGGTGCTCTTGAGGTATGTTGACAGACGTATGTTGCTGTCTTGGACATACCGGCCTGGTTGTGGACTCCCGTCTGCTATTTTACTTCTGGGCATGCACATAGTTGACCTGTATTTGACCCGAAGATTGTGGTAGCAGGCGTCTGAAAACGTTAGTTGTCTGTTCAAGGGTGAGGTGGTAAGGCCTGTTTCGTGTGCTTGTTGGCGTTCAGGATGGCCTGGAAGCTCCACCTGACGAACTTGAAGCAGCAGCAGAGCTTGGTGAGGTGGACGGACGTGATGTGGAAACCGAGCTGGACGCAAACGACGATGCTGACCTTAGCCTGGCAGGGCTGTTTCAAAAGCGTGTGTCTGTTGAACCAAGCAGCACAAGCACGCAGCCTCGGCAAGAACGGTTTGGCGAAGGCTCAACACAGCTGCTCCCACCGCAGCAACGATCCCCGCTGCCACAGGAACGACTTAGCCTCCTTGGCGAGCAAACAAGCACTGAGGATGACGATGCCAAGGAATTTGAGGCTCTTATTGCGGACTCAATAACCGCTGCAACGCAGCAACGTGAGGATGAAACGTCCCCGCGGCTCAAGGCAGGTCGTGGCCTGCCTGACCACTTCGCTTCAGCGCTGGCCAGCCCCATGTTCCGCAGGGACGGGGCTGCTGCAAGTATCACGCTGCACCAATACCCCAGTGGCGCTGAAGCGGGCCACTTGGGCGGGCCTTCTCCACTCGCTTTCCCGCCTGTCAGTAACGGCAGAAGCCCGCTGTTGGACAGCGCTTCCAAGGTGAAAGCACCTGGTGCGGTTACTGTGCGCGGTCCAATCACCGCTGAGCAGTTGGAGGCGCAGATGCTGAGCCATGCTGCGCGATTTCAGGCAGCGCCACAACCTGCTGCCACGCCTCCCCAGCAGCCGCCTCCACCAGCCCACGCGCAGGCGCTAGGCCTAAGCCCCGGGCACAGCATGACCCGTGAAGCAGCAGGGAATGGTTTCACTCCACAGCTGATACCCTCAGAGCTTGTGGCAGCGCCTCGCCCTGCAGGTCCCGAGGGCTTCCCAGGAATGCACCAGGAAACAACAGGTCCCCCGTACGGCTGGTCCTACTCGCCTATGCAGGGACCGCAGCAGGGGCTGTTCCCTCATCGCCCTCCAGTTGCTGGGCCGATTGCAGGGTTCGGTCCCCTGGGGTCGCCCTACGGGCACTTAAACCCCCACGGCCCGCCCCCCCAGTACCACCCCATGGCGCCACCGCCCCAGCCCTTCCCTGGCGGGATGCACGGCATGCCTCCGGGCGTCATGCCGCTGTCACCTTCCGGCTATCCCGGCCTGGCCATGCAGCAGCATCAGGTCCCGCTGCAGTTCCGCCCCGACGCAAGCGTCCAAGTGCATGGCGTGCGCCCGGCCCCGCCCGCTCATCAACCCTACCAACACCTGCACGGCGCGCCAGCGGCAGGGCCGGACATGCGCCCGCCGCATGCCGGGGGGCCGCCCCGGGCTGCACCCCCGCCGCCACTGCCGCATCAGCTCCCTCCCCCCGGTAAGCCGCCTGCCTGCAGCACACGCCGGTGCCTCATGCCAGGTTGACCCCAGCACGCTCTGGCGTGCACCGCCGCAGCGGGCATGCTGACCGCGATTCAACGATGTGTGCATGTAACCTGCAGCGCTTACGCTGCCTCTGTCCAGTCGCGCCGCAACACCTTTCTAATGCTTCCTGTCTGCTATTCGGCATGCTCAACCTTGAGTCATTGACGCAACCAAGGCGCGTCACTCAGCGCCACTTCCATAGCCTGGGGGCGCGATGCTACATCTAACATCTCCCCACCCCCCTTATTGTGTGCGTGCGCCGCCTGCTTGCATGCATGCGGAGAGCAGGTGCGCACCACCCGCACCAGCGCCCGCTAGGGGGCGCTGTGGGAGAGGTTGCGATGCCGCGCCCCGCACACCTGCCGGCCGCAGGTGCTGCCAGCCACATCCCTGGCGGCGTGCACAGCGGCCACCTGGACGCTCCTGGCGCTCAGCCTGAGCGACCAGCACGCCCTGACTGGCAGGTATGCACCTGCGCGCTTAGGCGGTTGTGCTCATGCTAAACATATGTGACGTCCAGTTGGTAGTTTGCACAACGCTGCATAACAGTGTTGTTGCTTTTGACTTGGTGCCCGCAAGTTGATGCAAGGAGAATGTTGCGCTTTGGTGATGCTGCTGGTTGGCAGGGCCCACAGCAGCGGCACCAGCAGTCATACCATGGGCAGGCGCGCCAGCAGCACGGCAGCCAGCAGCAGCAACATCAGCAGCAGCAGCAGCAGCGGCGGCTTGCAGGGCGGTTGATGGACGCGGACGATGTCGAGTACGTAATGCGCTGCATGCTGGCTGCAGTGGCTGGCACTGCGCCCTACCGGGAGGACTACTACTTCCAGGTGTGCACGTGCGCCCCCCTGTGGGCGGGGAGGGGGGGAGGGGGGCGTACTGCAGCGGCCATGCTTAAAGTGTCATTACTGATGGGACGCACAATAGTGAATAGTGAAGGAAAGCGAACTCTCCGTTGATTGCCGTGCCGGCAGCTAGTTTCGTGTATGAAGAATGCATGTTCCGTTCCAGCACATGAGCACATGGTCACCAATGAAGAAGACCGGTGCAGGCACCTTGCATGGCCATGTGGTGCCACGTCGGCAGAGGTAGGTAGCCTGATCGTTGCGCTGTTCACATGCTGCTCTTTCGCCGCATGCAGGCCTTCATCCACAAGCACCTGAGCGGGCGCAACCGCTCCAGCTTTGCGCCTGAGGCGCTGCGCGACGCCGGCGCTGAGCTGGCGCGCCTGGACCCCTCGGCGCGCGTTCGCTTCGTGGACGTGCAGGTGTGGCGCTGCGCCATCATGCCATTCTTCGTGCTGTGCATATGCATGTACATGCGCTCCTCCGTTGCTTGCATCCGCTGTGCAGCCAACACTTTTGCATGGCCTGTGCTCGCTGGCCTGTCAGCCGTCAGCCGAGCATCAGACCAGCGTGCCTGCCTCCGCACACCTCTGTCTGCAGCTCACGCCAGCATACCCATCTTTGGCCTTTTTGAATATCACCGCCTGGGGAGGCCGCAGCACGAGCCACAGCCATCAATTCGGCAGAAGGGCCAAGCCCCTGCCAGGCGTGTGCTGTCTGCATAGTCCGTCCTTGCCACGCTTGCATTGGCAGATGGCACGTATGGAGCGTTGTGCCGGTCCATGGGGCATAGTTCACTGCCGTGCATGCATGAACCTATGTGTGCGAGCCAGTGTGTGTGCCTCACCTGCGCGGCTGTCATGCAGGGTCTGGGCAGGGTGGTGCTGTCCAACGTGCGCACCCCCAAGGTGCTAATGGACCTCACCGCAGCAGCAGCAGCAGCAGCTGCATCCGGCGCAGACACCGCCAAGGTGAGGACGGGTCACATGTCCAGTTATACCGCGCGCATTTGGCATACGCAACAAGGCGTGCCATTGCACCCTCCACACCGCTCATGCCTAGCATATTGCTGTTTGAGCTTATCGTTAGCCCCAGACAACGGAGGACTGTCCCCGCTGCGCCAGCGTGGCGGTGGCGAGGGCACATCCACTCGCAGCGCCCTCCGTGCTGGGCCAACGCTGCATGCATGCCCGTAACACAGTATTATGGTGTGCTACGGCCGCAAGCTGAGTTGTGGTCGTGGCGTCCCGGCGCTCGTATCCACCCGTTACTCATGTTGTCTCAAGAGATTAGGTTGGGGAAAACGCTGACTCGGCAGCGTGTCCAGGGAATGGCTGCTGATGTCATGCTGATGTCCGTTCGCGCCTATAGTTGTGCTGAGTGTGTTCAAGTATTTTGTATCCCATGGGGCCATGCAGTATGCTTCCCATGGGGCCGTGCACTGTGCTTACATGCGTTATGGTGGGAACTGCACCTGATGGTGGCGAGGTGTCTGGGCTGAGCTGGCGGCTGCCGCAAAGAGAACATTCTGCTGGGTATGTGTGTGTGTGTGTGTGGTTGGGGCGGGGGCAGGAACTTGTCGGTGACGACGAGCCTGCAAGCGGCACTGCCAGCAGCACGTGCTGTGGTGGCCGGGACAAGGCGCGGCGCGTTCGCCCCCTGGAGCAGGAGCCGCTGCTGGCTGCGCGCATGCTGGTGGAGGACTGCCTCGCGCTGCTGCTGGACATTGAGGACATCGACAGGCTGCTGGCGGCGGTTGCACCCCCCGCACGCCACCTGCAGGCGCACGCGCTGCACGAGCAGCGCACGCTGCTGCTCAACGCGGTCATCGCGGCGTTCTGCCTGCCGCCTGCGCCAGCCGCTTTGTCCCTGGCAGCACAGCCAGCAGGGGGCGAGGCCACAGGAATGGCTGTAGGCGACGGCGTGCTGATGCGCGTCATGGCGCTGTCCAAGGGACGCAGCCTGCTTGCTCGCGTCATGAACGCGGCTGCGGCCGCGGCCACGGCCTCACCTGCTGCCGACGACGATGCTCTCAAGGAAGGCATCCGCACCGCAGCCAGCGCTGCTGCGCAGCCACAGGCAACGCAGCAGCAGCCACACACCGCGGACCGTCTGCTGTATGCGCTGCTGCGCAACGCCTGGGGCATTTTCGGCAGCGGCACCGGAGCTGGGGAGGCGTCTCAAGAGCGCATCATGGCAGAAGCCACCAGCCGCCTGGCCGGTGGCCTCAAGGCGGCCGTGCTGCGGTTGCGTGAGCCTGAGCAGGTCGTCAGCGCGCTGGTTGCGTTTGTGGAGGGCTGCGCGGCGCACGTGGCGGCCGTGGCCGCCCCCGCCTCCCCGATGGACTCGGCCGTCCTGCCCCTCGCCCTCGCCAAGGTCATCCCCGGGATGTTTGGCACTGCCGTCACCCCCGCGTCCTTCGCCAGCGCCTCCGGCAGCGCAAAGCAGGCGGCCGCAGGCAGCACCGCTGCAGCCGCCACGCCGCCTACGGCCAGCGCGGCGGCTGGTGACGCTGCTACAGCAGGTTTGCATGTTGACTGGCTGGGCGATGTCCTGGCAGCGGTGTGCAATCGAGCGGAGCAGGTGGGTCTTCGCGGTGTGGATCTTGTGGAGAGCGGCGGCAGCGGCAGCATCGGCGGTACGAGTGGCGGCACGACTGCTGTCATTGCTGACGGCAAGGACCTCACGGGCACGCAGGGGGCGGGCAGCAAGGACGAGGGCAGCGCCACGCACAGGAGGGTGGCGGCGGCGCGCGCGGCGTGGCGCGGCGCGTACGCACAGCTGCACGCGCTGATGCTAACGCACCTGGCGGCGCTGCAGGGCATTCGCCGTGCTGCGCAGGGCCATGCGCAAGCCATGGCGCTCGTGCGCACGCTGTCGTGCAGGCCGCTCGTGCAGGCCATGTTTGTGCATGCGGCGGAGGGTGAGCGGGCCGCGCTGCGCGACGTTATGATTAGCTTCATGTCATAATCAGCATTGCAATGGGCATCATGCTGTAGCCCTTCCACTACTATGTGATGGTGTGGTTCGGGTCGTCATGCTCGTCCGTCGCTCATGGCACCTGCACATCAAAGTCATATGCAGTTAAATGGGCGCGTGGACCGAGAGTTGTAGGTGTGTGTGAATTGCCTCCCCAGCACTCCCCATGCCCGTAAGCGCCACTGTTGCCCGCCCTGGCACGTACAACCACCCAGCAGCTCAGTTTTCCTTCCCGATGCTGGCATTTACGATAAGCCTGTCGGCACAGGCATTTTGGCATGATGCATTGAGTTCACCCTTTGGTGGTGTCAGTGGGAGGATCAGCACTTGTACGGCCCCTGTTGCACAGTCTGTACTTGCCTCGAGGGATGGTGTGGACTGTGCAGGCGCATGGTTCCGGGGTAATGTGCCATGGGTGCATAGCTCTAGTGTGCTTGTCATTGCAAATGTACGCTGCTCCTGCTCCTACATGCGATGCACGCGGGGGTGATCTGGATTCCTTGCGTGGCCCCCAGGGTACACAGGTCTTGTTTCGTGGTGGCTGGTTTCGTGAATCCTTTTGGGCAGCCCTGCCTCATCGAATTTCCACAAGCCCCGCTGCAATGTACGTCCCGACACTAAGCCTCAGCGGCACACCAGAATGCACCACCCGTTATTACCCAAGTGTATTCCATGTGTGCGCCGTTGTGACTGCACCCCCACCTTTGACGGTTGTTTATGGTGCGGCAAGGCACGCCACCCCTAAAGCCCCCAGTGTGGCAGCTCTGCATTGCCTCAGTGTAGTGCGTTTTCAGTTGCATAACCTGCCAATATCATGTGGGGTATGTTGTGGGGGCGATGGTGGCCCCACGTGGACAATGGCATGACGCAGTCGTCTCATCTCTTGGTCTGGCTGCTTGAAACGACCAATTTGCTGTGCAAGTGATGCACGCCTCGCCCGAGCACCAACACAGGCGACTAACGGGTGCTCAACCAAACACCCACTCTGGGTGCCAATGGGTACGCATAACACCCGCTCCCATTCCTTTCGGTGGATGTGAATGGGCGACCCATTCACAAAATGGGAATGGGACACCCATACACACGCCCATTCCTCCACGCTGGGCCCTACAAGGCGCCCAGAGTTGCTGCACTACACACACGAGACCGTATTGTTAGTATGTGGCTTGGAGCTCAGCCCCAGTCACCCGCTGGCACTCATTCTTCAATGCCTGATCCACTACCCTGGAATGGTCTGCATGGATGCAATCACATATCCAATCAACAACAATACTTATATCGATCCAGTGTTAAGGTGCTTGCCTTTCCATTCCCAGCACCGCCTTGTTATTTCCTTTCATATTGGGAGGTACGCCGGCACCTGTTTGTGCTGCTGTCATGTCACATTTGTCCAGCTCACATCACCCAGGTTCTGTTGGAAGCTTCAATCATCGCTGGACTACTTCACATGTTTGAAGCAAGCGCATGGTGCATGTGTTCTCGGAGGAGTGTGCAGTAAAACCCTAAACTCTAACCCCCGAACGTTGGGCCATGCAGAGGAGGCAGTTCCTGGTGGGCACAACAAGACAAGCGTGGGTGCATCCATTGCCGGCCAGCCTTGCACTATCATTTCCCTTGACCTGGAGGTGGAGCGAGCAACACGGTTTACCCTCAACATAACAAGCATGGCCGAAGAATGCCTCGGCAGCTGTTTCAGTTTTCCTCAAATGACCGCCTCGGTTCCAATTTACAAACAAGACCTGACAGCCACTGTGGTGAAGTGCGTACAACGGGCTGGATAGGGAATTAGTGGATGAATGAGTGAATCGGAAAGTGGGTGGAAACTTTTACGCCTAAGCCCTCAGCGGGTGAATGGGGGAGTGGGTGGGGGCCTTGTATGGCTGAGGTGTCAATGGGGGAGCGGGGGAGTGTGCGTCGTGGAGCTGAGATGCCAGTGGGTGAATGCGGGAGAAGGGCTACGGCTCTGTGCAGTCTATGCAAACATTGGATTGGTAGGGGGCATGGCATGTAGTCTGTGGGTGAATGGGGGAAGGGGGGATTTGGTTGCCGTGCAGGTTCTCGTGGGACCATGCAGTATGCTTTCTGTGGGGCCATGCAGTGTGTGTATGCATGATGATGGGAACTGCACCTGATGGTGACGAGGTGTCTGTGCTGCTCCAGCAGTGCTGATGCTGAAGCTGAGCGCGCGTTGTTGAAGGCGCGAGGGCACCCCAGCCCGGGATCCAGTGCAAGTGCGCGTGAGCAGGGCAAGGCAGAGCGACAATGAGCTAGAAACCGGCTAGAGCTCAGCAACGACAACGCAGCAGCAGGCAGCACTTCAATCGCAGCGAAAAGTCATCTGAACAGGAAGCAAGAGCAGCGTCCAGCAGAGTCAGTGGCCCCAGGTCCGAAGCGAACTGTCAAGAAGGGGAGGGTGGTGCACATGCGTGAATGCTGCTGCTGAGCTGGCGTCTGGGGAGCATGGTGGTGGCAGGCGTGTTAAGGGCAGCGGCTGGCTGGAAGATTGCAATGCTGCATGCATTCACAGGTCCACATGCATGCGCACACAATTTTCCAGACCAGGCATAGGCGCTGCGCTGCGCTGTCGACGTTTGTGACGGTGATGGCAAAATCCATTTAGTTGGTGGTGTTGGGTTGGTGCTGCTGCTGCGTGACCTTCAGCCCGACCCTCGCATGAGATATCGCTTCTTCGCTTCCCTCCCTCATGCACACCGCCCTGCTGGTCCACGCCTTGCGTACGGTGGGTACAGCGGCACTGCGCTGCATCGGCCGGGCGCATCCTGGACCTGGGCATGGCTGCTGCCCTTGTGGCCCCCGGTCTGCAGGCGCTGGTGTTCTACGTCCAATGGCGGGCCGCCATATCGGAGCGCTTGCATTGCGTTTTCAGCCTGGCTTTGTGGCAGGCGGCGTACTTCTGCCACATTCCCTAACACTTCATTTGCCCACACGCGCCGCCACGTCGGCAACCTAATCCCACTCGACCACCCCAGCCTGCAGCACCTCCTCTGCCGCTTCAGGGCATCTAGCTGGGGGACGGCATGGCAGGCCTGCGTGTCACGCTCTGGAGCCACGACCCCACCAGCGTGCCTTACATGGACCTCCGTTTGGCCCCCATCTGGCTTGGGAATGGCAGGATGGCAATAAAAAGAAACAAAAGAAACGTTCATATGCGTGTCAACCTATACGACAAGCTGGACGTACCCAAGTTTGCAGAGTGCGCCATCACGCGCTACATATACTGATATACGTGCCGCCATGCTCCAATGCGGCGGGCATCACGCACAACATCCCTGCGGGGCAGCTGCAGCGTTTCGCAGCCAACAGCAGCACACCTGAGGACTTAGCTGCGGCTTCGGGCCGCTAAATTGCACGCCTCATGGCCCCGCGGCTACAGGCGCGTGGGCCTCCTCAAGGCCTTCTGGCACATCCTCGACTACGTCTGCAAACATGGAAAAATCTGCGCACAGGCCTTGCATGTAGGTCGCATTATAGGTTATACGTCGTAGCTTGTATTCCTGCCTTCCTGCACGATGCCGCCCTCCCCGCCATGCACCGCCGCCGCACCCTGCAGTACCGCTTTGGCACTCTCGTACTGTCCGCTCGTTATCGCTCCCCTGTGCCGTCGTCTTTTGCGCCGCGTTGCCTGTTGTGCGTTTGGCATGCAGGACTTCCCACACCATTCCGTCTAGGGTTGCCCGCACCTGACAGCTTTGGACTCACCGCACGTCATGACCGTGCCTGTGTACTGCTGTTGGGCGGCTTGCTGGCTGGCCGCTTGGGTGGGTGCATCGCGTTCACTGACTGCGGTGCCGCCTTGCCCTCGCCCCTCCGTCCCTCGCACCGCCCTCTGCCCCCGCCCTTCTGCTGGTGGAGCTTAAGTTTTGCTGTGATCACTCACCCAGCGTGCCCGTGCCGCCGCCCAACACGTCGCCTTGGCTGCTCTCCTCCAGGGCCGAGGCTGTCAGGTGCGCCACGTCCCTCTGTTTTTTTAGCATCTGCGGCACAGTCTACGTATCCACCCTCTCGGTCTTGGTCTCCCACCTGGGCCTGTCACACCGACAGGCGACTGCAACCTGCGCATCCATCCATTCGCACGCTGTGCGTTCTTTGCTTCTAAGCGCTTCATGGAGCACCAGCACGCTTCTGCTGCTGCTGCTGTTGCGTGATGGCCCCCTACCCCCTGCTTGGTGCAGTCATGGTAGGATGCTGCATTTCATGCGGCCCCTTCAATGCTTACGCAGCATGCGCCGTGTGCCCTGTGTAGCTCCTTTACTTTTATGTATTCCATTCAGCCTGCCAACATTGCCTTCATGAACTTATGAGAATTTCTGTTCTCTATATTGCACAATTTGCTATTTGCTATCTGCGCACTGTACAAGTGCTGGTTGAGCTCATAGACCGCCAGTCAGCGGTGCATGTGAACGGCAAGGAAATGTCTGGCGCACCAGAACAGGTATGTAACGTGTTATCTGTTGGATTTCCAAGGCGTAGTTTAGCCAACTGCGTGCAGGTAAAGCAACCTGATGCTGGCACATACCGCACAGGAAGAAGGTCTTGAGGACCTGGCACAGCAACTCTATGGGGGAGCTGGGGGTCAGGCAGCGTCTGATGCAGGCGAAGCAGAAGCTGTACTTGCTGATACGATGGTGAGCTTTGCTGCACAAATTTCGCCACTCCAGGCAACGCCGCAAAAGTAACGTGATAGTTTCTTTCCAAAGCGCGTTGCCGCACGGCCTTGAGCATTGCAAGAACGCACAACTCTTTGACCTTTGTTATGTGAACGTTATGACGCATGCTTGCTGTTTTCGCGCCGCTGATCTGTAGACGCCAGGAAACGCGCCGCCCGTGGCCGTTCTGTCCAAAAACCAAATGAAGAAGCTAGCAAAGTTGGAACGGTGCGTGCTTTCTCCCTCAGTAATTGAATTCCCAACTGGTGTCCACGCTTAGTGTTTAGCGTTTGCCCCCGTGCGCTGCACTCAGCATCAAGCAGAAGAAGGCCGAGAACAAGCAACGCGAAAAAGAGGAGAAGGCTGCCAAGAAGGAGCAAAGGGGTCAAGAAAGGCAGGCGTTGCTCAGCACGATGACTGCAGAGGAGGTGGAGGCGCTGAAGGCACAAGACAAGGTACGGTTGGCATGTCCAAGCGCATGCACTGCACGGCCACTTTGTGTTATGTAGTCATAGATAATTCTGCGGCAGCCGCCAGACCAGCACAGACACCTTGCCACCGTCAGGTGTAGCCTGTACCCTGATGAATGTGCAGTTACATGCACACTGCAGGCCCTTCCGGAATCACACTGCGTGGCCCTAGGACTGAATGCTTTAAACGGGACCCCCCACTCACACATGCACACAGCCACACACACACAATAAACACGAACACACGCACGCACGCACGCATGCATGCGCTTACTACCGACGCTCGTTTTGCGGCAGCCACCAGCTCGGTCGGGGCACCTCGCTGCCCTCACGTACAGTTCCCACTCTCATACATATGCACACTGCACGGGCGCTCGTGAAGGACACTGCATGGCCCCACGGGAATCATGCATTCCTAAACCAACTCACATGCATGTGTTGGATGACCAAACGGACCACTTGCATCGGTCCCCATGGCAGGAGGGGCGCAGAAAGTTTGCCGGGCACACCTATGACCCATCTGATATAAGCACATAGTCATGTAGTGGCAAGGTTAGGGCCAGGACAGTACTCAGCGAGAGCTGCAATTTGGCGTACAGCCTGCCCGATTTGGAGCACGTGGAAATGGGGGTGGTGGGGCGGTGTCTCGCGGGGGGGCGCGAACTTGCTGTTAACTTTCTCCCAGCTGTGAATTCTGACCTAGGAGTTGCGCCATGAGCCTTGCCTCCGCAAGCTTGATTGATTTGCACACTCAAACCTGCGCACCCCTGAAGAAATTTGGTCTGATACATACCCCCCGGCCCCCCTTGAGCTGCCCCCTCGCCTCCATCTGCATGTGCCAGCCCCCGGCATGAAAGACTGGACTTAGCTGAAAAGTCTTGAAAGACCGCGTGGATGCGTTCACAGATGTATGGTGCTGAAAGCAGTGTCCGGCTGTTGGCTCAGGCAACGCACTGCCGTACTGTGGCAGCAACGCTGCATCAGTATTGTACGATGTGGATGTACAGCCTGATTTGCAGCCTAAACCCTAAAACCCTAAACCCCGCCCCTGAACCCCCCGCCCCCCCTTGATGGCGGTTCATGCAGGCTAAACTGAACGCCAAGAGCGCAGACAAGGCGGCGTTGAAGGAGAAGATGGTTAAGGTGGGTTGCTTGCACCCAATAGCAGCGAGCGCGGCACACCCGCTGGCGAACTGTGCGCGTGCTGCTTGTCACAACAGCTCTTTGACAACCACAACCGGATGTCCAATGCTGCTGCATTGTTGCTGACTGTGTGACACCGTCGTGTACAGCAACAAGGCATAATTGCACGCCAAGTGCATTTCGATCGTGCGTACCTGCAAGCACGCATGCAGGTGTTGGGCCTGAGAAAGGTGGAAGTGAATGATGATCGTAAATGCGTGTGCGTACGATATACTGCTTGTACCGCCTGGCTGGCCGACAGTCCCTGGAGTCCGGCCAGCGAGTTGTGATCGACCTGGATTTTGAGGACCTGATGAGCGAGACGGATCGGCGGCACCTGTGCCAGCAGCTGAGCTACTCGTACAGCGCTAACAAGGCCGCCGCCACGCCTCTGCACATGGTGGTGACGTCGTATGCCGGAAGCGTAAAGGACCGCATTGTCCAGGTGGTCACAGGTGTGTGACAGAAAGGGTACCCAATGGGCATGCCGTGTGGCAGAAAGGGTGCCCAAGGGGCATGCCGTGTGATTCCAGTGGGGCCATGCCACAGGTGTGTGGAGGAGGGTGCTGGGCAGTTCGAGGGGTGAGGGTGTGACGCGGTGTGCGTGACAGGGTGGTGACTGGTGAGCCTGTGTGGTGGTTGTGTGAGGGGGTGGGCAAGCGGGAACTGATAATTAGGGTGTGCTGTGTAAGGTCTGGTGCTGGGTTTTGTGTGCTTGCTACCGTACTGCATGCAGGCTTTGAGAACTGGCTCATCACGCGCGCGGAGCAGTCATACGAGGTCCTGTTTGCAGGCGAAAAGGACAAGCTGGTGTACCTCACTGCGGACTCTGAGAACGAAGTCGTGGACCTGGATCAGGACAAGATTTACGTCATTGGCGGTCTAGTGGATCACAACAAGTAGGTTGACATACCGGTACTACCGTAGTAAACCGTATGTGGATGTGCAGGGGCGTGGTGAGGGCACATGCACACGTGAAGACGATGTGCGCGCTGCCGTCGGGCACACAGCAAGCAAGCGATGTCATTCTGCAATGAGCCAGTGTTCCACACGATGACCTTGCTTGTCGTTGGGCTGTCATCTTGGGGGTGGTGAGTGAGCAATACGATTATGCAGCCACTGTGGCTGCACTCTCACACATACACATACACATACACATACACATACAGCCATGGCTCGCCCAGTGCGTGGCGTGCCCGCGCGCACCGGGTTCGCTGCGGTCCCTAAACCGCTTAGCTGTGCTGTCCCTCCTCACGTTTCACCCCTACTCGTGCAGCAGTCAAACTTTTGCTTAGCGGCAGCACGCTGCCGCTGAGTCGAGCCTCGATGATTTCAAATCGGAGGTCGCGAAGCACCTCCCTGATCGCCTAGGAGCAGGCCTGGCCAGTCAGTGCGCTGTAAAAAGCGTTTTCGCACATACATCAACACCCTCGACCTTTTGCTTTGCGTTCTGCGCCCCGGCAACTGAGGCGTCCAGCGTTTTGGCGGCTTTTGGTAACTGCGGAGTAGCGGTGGTTGGTGGCTATCAAGTCAGCCTGCGCAGCCCAAACGGCAAGGTGCGGCGTGAGTTCAGGGCCGTCGATGTGCCTGATGAGTTCACAGCTGAGACCCTGGCAGCTACCTTGGCTGCTGCTTTCCCGGAGCTGGCGATCATCTCGTGTGCTGATCTGCAAGTGGAGTCGATGCGGCGTGCTGGAGCTGTGGAGCTGGTCCTGGAAGGTCCTGGGCCACTTCTCCACAGCTTTTGCTTGGCTGGTATCGAGCTCAGCCTTGACACCGGCAAACGGCGTGTTCGCTTCCATCAGCTCTCCCCTTGCACAGTCTCAGAGACACCTGTCCCTGTCCCTGCAGTCCCTTCACCGGTTGCCCGGACTGCTATGGGAGTCAACCCTCAGCCCCCCCCTCAGACCGCTGTTTCCACCGACCCTCCTCAGTCCCTTCCTCAGACCGCTGTTTCCGCTGACCCTGAGCCACCCTCTCCGACTGCTGGTCACACAGCTCCTTGCTCTGATGAGCGTGGACCCCAACAGCAGAACGTGCAGCCTGTGTCAGTTGCTTCCCCACTGGTGGGAACCTTGCCAACAACCACTGTCGCGGTCGCAGACCCTTCCGTGTCTCAGCCGACCGCACCAACTCAGCCTTCGCAGCCTGCTGCTTCCACTCCCTATGCTGCCGTTGTTAAGGCAGGCAACCATGCTAGGAGTATGGCAGCAGCTGGGCAGCAGCAGCAC
>BDDA01000179.1:50491-63521 GCA_001662385.1 Chlamydomonas asymmetrica | reverse complement strand
CGGGCCATACCAGTAACCACTTGCTAAAAGCGTTTCCATCGTTCGGCAATTTTCACATTAGGCCCTGCCTCCGGGCCTATACTGCTCAGATGAGTGTTTATCGCTTGGTCATCAGGCCAGTGCAGGCTGCTGGCGATGCTGCCTTGTCATAGGGAAAGCCGCGATGTGTATGCACCCCCATGCATTATGTCACAATGAATGTACATACGGTATGCAGACGATGTAAGTGATCATCCCACCAGCGCTTCCCGCTTTCCTCACCTGCGGCGTGAGCGGCTCAAGGCAGATGAGGCAGATGGGGTACGCAGGCGCCATGACGGGCGCTGCAGGGAGCTGTTGATTGCTGCTGTTGCTATTCTGACGGGACAGCAGGCGCGGGAGGCTGGGGCTGCGAGGCATGCTTACGTTCCGCGGCATGCTCCATGACCCTGCATGGATGGATGCCATCGGGTGGATGATGCAGGCAGCGTCACAAGTTTTGAACCCAGCAAGAGTGTCCAAAAGAATCCACCCTGAAACTGACAAACAATGTACAAGTACCGTGTGTGCGCTCTTTCCAAGTGCACGGGGGAGCAGCCGCAACAAACAGCTTTGGTGCATGGACAGCATGGTGCAGAGGCACAAGCTGTGCCGCGCATGTTGATACGAAGCCCCGCTTTGGCAGGCCTCATGCCGACTGCACTCACAGGAGATCAAAGCACCCTGCGCCCTTACCGAAGCTAGCCGGCAAGCTTGATGCCAGCATTGCCAGGTCCGGCAGCGCGGGTTGGGTCGGCAGCTGGTCGTGTTGGCGGTGAGGGTGGCTGTGGTAGTGTGAGTGGTGATGAGGCCCGTGTTGCGACGCCCCCGGCGTGTTGCAGCCGCTGTTCGGCCCCGTGTGCGTCTGGCGTCCCGTCCCCTGCGCCTGCATCGCTGCCCCGCTGCCCCCAGCATTCTCAAACACGCTCATGCTCTGTGAGCGCTTCATGAGTCCCCCCGTAGCTTTCGTGAGAACGGAGCCGGGCGTAGGCAGAGCGGAGCGAAGCAGGCCCCCGCCGCCTGTAGGTAAGCTCCATGCCGCGCTGCCCGCGCCGTCATTAACCCCGCCAAGCGCTGCAGCGAGGGCCGCCCTGCCAGCCGCGGACGTATGAGGCAACAGGCTGCCGCCGCCGCCACCGCCAAAGGTGGTGTGGCCGTGTACTGAGTTGTCTGGTGTGGTCCGGGGGGTGCTGGCGCGTGAGCGGAAGAGCCCTGTAGCCGTAGCGGCATGTGTGAAGGCAAGGCATCGCCAGCAGCAGTGACGATGGGAAGAAGCTCGGCTTAACGCGAGGCAGACGCATGTGAAAAGGCAGGCGAGCAAGCATGCGCAGGACTGGCGCCAGGATGGCACGCATGCGCTGTGCAATGGCGCATGGGCGCTGACGGATGCCAGGCATTACGTCGATCCATGGAGGCCATGCAGTTGGCGCTACTGTAGGTAGCGCTACGCGACACATCAGCATGGTCATAGACATCCATGAATGGCCTGATTCGCCAAGTGACGTTAAGTCAATCAATCAATCATTAGCATGGTCAAGCAGCTACCAGGCAGCGGCTGGCCCGCTGCTGCCGTCGCTTCTGCACTTAAGAGTAGGTGCGCCTGGGTCCTTACCAAAGAACGACTGCTGCAGGCTGCGGCCAACGCTTGCCGACGCGGATGCCTGCATGTGTGCGGCGGAGCCGTCATCAGAGACCTCGTCCCCCTCCAGCACCACGCTGATGTGTTCGCCACTGCTGCCCCCCAGCATCGCAGCCTTGGCGCTGGCGGGCCCGCTCATCACGCGGTACGTGCGGGGGCGCCCCCCAGAGGGGATGGAGATGGCTCGGCTGTTGGACGCTTGGCGGTGGCTTGAACTCGGCGCGGGCTGCAAGCATGCTCAAGCACGACCCGTCACTAAATGGAAGTGCCAAGAGCGGTACACGCTGACCAGCGCAACGCCTTGCGCATGCCTTGTGCACCCCTTCATCCTGGCTGCTATATCTACTCCTCATTCATTCATCGCTGAACCTAAGCATGCATGGTCGTGATGCTTGCACTGAGCGGTGAGCACCCTTCCCAATGGGCCATATGACCATATCACCTTATGCATGAATTGCATGAGGGGTCCCAGGCTGGCATGCATTCGGCAACATGGGGCGCATGAATTAATGGGCTTGTGAGTGGAGCCGCCGCGCAGCGGTGAATGCGGCCACAACTTGGCAACGACACATGCGTGACGTGAATCACGCAGTGCAGGGAGATACTCATTGCACACAGTGTGTATGGCTGGTGTGTAAGCTCACTGGACCTCAAGTGCAGGGTTCAGTGTGTGCCTGCACCACAGCTCGTATCACGCAGGGGAGGTCACATTTGGAGGGTGACGCACCTCGTCAGCGGCCGGTTCTATTTCGGTGAGAGATGGGGCAGCATTCATGATGCTGTAAGTAGGAGCGGAAGCTGAAAAATGCGCCAGCGCAGCTGCATGTGATGCTGCAAAGCTCGATCCAGGCGGGTGGGCGGCATTCGCATGTCGACGGTGTTTGTGTGACGTGTGAGGCGGTAATTGAGCGTCAGCGAGCGGTCCAGGACCTGAGGCTGAGCCAGAACCAGACCGGAAAGGTACAACCGATGGTCTAGTGCTGATTGGCTGCAGCCACGGCGGCAGGCTGGGCTCCGACGTGCGTGAGGCCAGTTGGTTGGAAGGAGAACACGCAGTGGTTGGGTGGTGAGAAGCTCCTGCGGAGCCCATGCCTAGCTGGTTCTGTACAAGCCAGGGTGAGCGTGAAGCCTTGGGTCGTGGCACTGTGCCCCTGATGAGTCCGCTGTCTCCTAGTAGGGCCTGGCCACTGCTGCTGGTGGGGTTGGCCTGGAATGGTGCCAGGTTTTGCGGTTGCGGGACGCCAGACACGCCACTCCAGCTGGCCCAAGGTGCAGAGGCCTCACGCTGTATGCCAGAGTCTTCCCCCCGCCTGCTCGTGTTCAGCGTGAAAGGCACACAAACTGTTCGTGCATGAAGTAGCGTGCAGCAACGGGAGCGTCAAAGCTCAGCAGGACAAGTCTTGGAACAAGAAACAGCATACCTTTGAGGGCCCTCATCCTGAAGGTAGGCATACTGGCCCGAGCCTGCGGTTGGGTGTGCACGTGACCCGTGCGTTCACGGCTGAAATGACACCAAGTGCAGGATAATGGGGCTTTGCTCAATAACTACCATACTGACCTCTCTGAGTGCCGTCCATTTGCGGCAGGCACTGCCGCGCGTCGCCCGATGTGCTGTCCAGTGACACAAGACGCTCCCGTCAGGGCTCAGCAGACATTTGTGCACAGGACCTTGCTGGGTGATTGGCATGCTAAAAAACAGGTCATGATTGCATGTATGCAGCCCCTCCTTGAAACGTGAGGGCAGCAATCTACAGCTTTGCAATCCCTATCGCCACAGCAAAGTCAATGGTCAAGGCTCGAACGACATCAAGGGTATCAGGTTGCACCAGTCCTTGTTCCGTTGCTGATGACCCTCCTTGTTTGACTGCTAGCCTGTAAACTCCACCAGTGCTGCTATACGCTGAACACCATCACGCCTGGCGTGTCCAGGCGCTGGGATGGCATCAGTAGCTTTAGAGGAGCTGACAATAGGCTATGATGTCCAGCTGCAGACATTGCAAGGGGCCATTTCGGGCAGCGTGTTTGCTTTGGACAAGCCAGCAGGTGTGCTGGTGTTGAAGGAGGCAGGGTCCCACTCAGGCGTTTCCAACCTGCGTGTGCTGCGGACCAACCTGATACAGGCAGTCATATCAACAGAAAAAAGCCCAGACTTAACAGACAGCAAGCTGCCATACATAGATGTGGAGCGGTGCCGCAGGCGAGAAGAAAAAGCCATTCAGCAAGCACAGGTGGAGGCAACACGCGTTGGAGTGGGCGTCACAAAGGAAGCACAGGCAGTGTTTGATGCGCTGGTGAAGACCATGCCCTGTGTCTGGCGGGACAGGACCATCGTGGTGCTGGACTGTGTATATGTGGAGGAGCCATACATCGAAGAGAGCTGCCGAGCGGATGCAGATCACCAAATGACGCTTGAGCGCGTAAAGAAGGTGTTACGGGCTGAACGACAACGTCTCGCGCTGGCCTAGGTAGTTGAATTAATCATTAAGATTTTGTGCAGCCTGCACTATTGTTGTGGCCTTGCAATTGGGGGGGTGGCTACATGCAAGCACACCCTCCCACACGGTTAGATCCAGTTGCCCACTGAGAGAGTACAACTGTAACAGCCAATTGAACTCCACTCACACCCTGACTCTTGCCCTGTGGAGCGTTTGCTGTCGTGCAGTCCATCCGCATCCGCAACGCGCCCCTGCGCATACCGAGCACGTCACTTGAGTGCTTGTGAGCTCTCACTTCCACCTTGGCCTTGCTTATGCCGGGGCTTGGCTTTCAAGCCATTTACTTCACCATTGCTAAGTTCATTTTTGCCGCAGGCCATGCACATCTGACAAGAGTGGGGTGCGCAACGTGGATAGGTGGCGCTGCAAATGATAGCCAAGGACAGCTGTGTGCACCCATGAGTATTCCACCTGGGTCGGGTGCAGGGACATGCTCAGCGATGGCCAGTGCGACACAATTTCAAATGGCGCACACCATCCGGCACTCCCTTTCTTTAGCAAAGCGGGCACCTGGAAATGCACACACATATTGTGCGACTTGCAACTGCCTTCCACATCGTTTCCATGCCATCTGACTGCGTTGCAGCAGTCTGCATATTGTTGCCGTGCATGGCCACGTCCCTGATGGCACCGGCACCAACTGAATGTAATTACAGCTGGGGTACGTGGGGTCATGGCAGCAACTGTGCGTCTTTGAGGAACGGTTCAAATTATTGAGTACCTGAACCTTGCAGTTGAAAGCAGTGTCATTGCCAACATATGTGCATCAGGCAGGCAGACAGCGTGCAGTAGACGTACCTAGTCCGCGCTTGCTGCAGACGTGACTAGTGTAATGCCCCGTGCTGCGCTTGGCATATTGGCTACAGCGCTTTGAGTGTTGCTAATTTGGCTCCAAGGGCCAGTGGATCGCACCGGTTGCAGAGCTTGGCAGCATGGATGCGTTCCAGCAACAGCTGGCTACGGCTGCAGCTGTGACAGACCAGAAAGCAAAGCTGGATAGCTACAAGGCTGCCATTGCCAGCTTGTCGCAGGGGTCTGTGGAATCTTGCAAGGCGTTTGTCAATGCCAGTGAGTCCTCACGTTGCTCGCCGCATTGCCCTGGCCAGATCCCGCCTTGCTCTGCACATGTTTATGCCCAGGCACCAAAAGCAACGCTATGTGCTTGCTTCTGCTTGCAGTGCTGTCAGACGAAGTGCCGCTTGTACTCAGCAGACAACTGCTGCTGCTTTATGCACAAGAGCTCAACAAGCTCCCGCCGGTGCAGCACAAGGCAGCAGCTGTATAGTAAGTTTCTGCTATCAATTTGCTGAACACTCTTGGGGTTCGCTTGTTTGGCTGCCTTGAGCTTGAGGAGTGTGACACTGCACTGTGACACTACCTGCAGCGCACTGGAAAAGCTGCAGCCTCGTGTGGTGTCCTTTGAGGACAGCGTCACCCTGCTGAGGGAAAACCTTGCAGCTGCGCTGGAGAGGGATGAGGACTGGAGCAAAGCAGCGCAGACATTGGCCGGAATCGACCTGGACTCCAGCAGCAGACAGGTCTGTGCACCGCGGCACACCAGCTCTGCAACCGCCTTGTTACCTTGCAGGTGCACATCGGCGTGTACATGAGGCAGCAGGGCACACAATGCGCATGCCTTGCCAAACTATCCGCCACATTTGTACTTTTTCGCGTGTTAGTGCGCGCGTGGTGCATGCGCTGGTCGGGCCGCATGCAAGCATGCATGATATGGTGCATTGATTGCATAATTATCGCGGCTCGAGCAACTGAGTAGATTGCATTTTGCTGTCTGGCATCATTGGACCACCTGAGTCATGGCATCCGCTGGCCGGTGCAGCTCAGATGTCTGACGTACCACCTGCCACAAGGCGCCTAATGATCGAGCTTGGTACATGTACCACATGTACTGCCATGCACGTCAACACTACACGGCTTTCCGCTCTGTGGTCTCTGAACGAGTGAGTGTTGCCGCACCATGACACCGGCGCACGAACGGGAGCACACTGTTTAACGCTGCCTGTGCCTGCGTGCTGCATGCCGTTTTGCCCTGAACATGCTGTTGTGTGACGTCTCATAGCTGGACCTTCACTACAAGCTGCGCCAAAACATAAAAATCGCCATGCTGTACCTGGAGGACGAGGACAGTGTGAATGCGGAGACATACATCAAGAAGGCTGCGGCGCTCATCACCAGCAGCAAGGATGAGGGGCTGGAGCTGCAGTACAAGGTGGGAGGCATGGACGTGCAGCGGGCAGCATGCACGGCTGAGATGTGTACAGGCATTAACATCAAGGGCCCTTTCATACGGGGGGCAGGTTTACAAGCGACCCCAACATTTTCCCCCTAGGGAGTTCACGCCTTGGTGTCAGGGTCAAATTTGCCATCGGGGGGTGGCGGGGCGGGGGAACAAATGTAAAACTCAGTCCCCCTCAAACATCGGGGTATGGCATTGCAGGGAAGATTAATGCGCCTGGACTGGCTGCTTGTAGACTGGTGGCAAGGTTGCGTGTTGGGTGCCGCGTGCATCGGCTCGCGCACGGAACATATGTGTGTGGATAAGTAGCGGAAAGCAAGGGTCAAGTAAGGCTGTTTGCTGAGCCCTGCATGTGGCTTGCTCGTCCACCGAAACCAGGCAGGTGCCATGGTCAGCTGCCTGCTGGCCCCGCTGCGGCAACCGGTGGTGTCTTGCCGGTGCGCAGGTGTGCTACGCGCGCATTCTTGATGCTAAGCGCCGCTTCCTCGAGGCGGCCGCACGCTACTATGAGCTGAGCTCCATACGCATCGCGCTGGGGGTGGGCGGCCAGGCCGTGGCAGCGGAGGGGGACGGCAGCGCGCGCGCGAGCGGCCAACCGGGCGGCGTGCGCGTGGACGCGGAGGAGCTCGAGACGGCGCTGCGCAGCGCCATCACCTGCACCATCCTGGCCGCGGCGGGCCCGCAGCGCAGCCGCATGCTGGCCACGCTGTACAAGGACGAGCGCAGCGCGCGCCTGGCGCTGTTCCCGTTCCTCGAAAAGGTCTACTTGGAGCGCATCCTGACAAGGTATCACGCGACGGAAAGGCGGGGAGACGGAAGGGAGAACGGCACACGGGTGGGCCTGCCAGTGCAGGGCTTAGGGTGTAGGGCATTGCCAGGCTGGTATGTGGATCAGTGCCTTGCAATCATTTGGCGGTGTGCTTGGGTGGGCTGGTTGCAGCGTGATCCGCGGTGCGACTGCCTGGGCCAACTGTGCATGCATGCATATCTGCATGCAACTGTGTGTACGACGAGAGACACGCACGGGGTGTTTGGGAAACACATTCACATCCACATACTCTGAACCGTGTCTGCGATGCGTGTATGTGGCGTGCCAGGGGCGAGGTGGAGGCGTTTGCGCAGACCCTCAAAGCGCACCAAGTGGCCACGCTACCGGACGGCTCAACAGTGCTGGATCGCGCAGTGATGCAGGTGGGTGGGTGGGTGGGTGGGGGATGCCAGGCGTAGCCACCAGGCGGCCAGGCAGCCATGCCATGCCGTGCAGGCAGGTGGCAATGCATCGCCCGCATGGTGCGCGCCTCGGTTGCTCGATCCTCGTTGGCTGAATGCATATTCGCCTTGGTTGCTGGATTCTGGTTGGTTGAATACTTGGCCATCCTTGCCCGGAGGGGAACTAAGCCTTTTTGTTGGTGCAGATAACAACAACACGTAGGCTAGCGGGGCGCTTCCTGAACATTTCTGTCGCACATTTTTGGTAACGCATGAATGCCTCTGACGAAGTGAGGATGCCTTTGCGGCTTTGCCATCATGCTGCTGTCACACGCGCTGTCACGCGTGCGCAGCACAACCTACTGAGTGCGTCCAAGCTGTACGACAACATCGCCACCGCGGAGCTGGGCGCGCTGCTGGGCGTCACGCCCGACAAGGCGGAGGCGATTGCGGCAGACATGATCGCCGAGGGGCGCATGCAGGGCTCCATCGACCAGGTGGGTGCGAAGAAGCGTGCGGGGCGTGGAGAGAAGCGCATGCCCCAAACCTGGTGGTTGTTCGCATTATGCGCTGGCCTGGAGTGGCTAATAACTCAGGTTTTAATACCGGCTAAATAATGCCATCCCACACACCATAGTGCAGCGAGTGAGCGGTATGCAGAACCTGGCAGCGTCAGAGCAATCATGGTGGCATCAAACGTTGACTTGCCCCCGAGCACCTGGCGAAAACCATCAAACGCAGCAGGGAGGGAGCCACTTACATCAGCCTGGGGATTCATGACAATGTCTCAAATCCTCTTCTGATCCCCATTCAGCAGGTCAACAACCAGCGTCCACCATGGCGATCTCAGACCGCTGGTGTACAAGGGCACATCGCTGCTCGCGCTCGCGCCGGCGCACTTGCATGCAACTATGGGGTGCAGCAAGTTCGACGGCCCGCCCTTGATCTACTCTCACCGCTCACCCCTTGCAACACACCCTGGTGCCTGGCTGTGGCTCATGACTCGCCCTTGATTCGCTTCGCCCACCTCTACAACACACCCTGGCTGGTGCCTTGCTGTGGCTCATGACTCTCGCACAGGTGGAGTGCCTGATCCGCTTTGACACCGGCGTTGAGCCGCTGCTGCAGTGGGACGAGCAGATACAGTCCGTGTGCAGCCAGCTGGGAGACATTTTGGAGCTCGCTGCGCCTATGTTGACAGCATGAGTGCATGACGCTATCTAGTGCTGATGCTGCACCGATGTAGCGTCTTCGGCTGGCACGCACCCTAGGTGGAGCTGTGCCAGTTTCTCGCTGGTTGCTCCTGATCCTCCTGACATGTTGTTTCCTTCATGGCTGCAGCAAGGGCCATAGGCGGTTGCCTGGTATGCGCTAGGATGCGGGGCCTCCGCACCTGGGCGCAAGCATTATGGGGGCACATGCGTCAAGTCGCGTGGAACACCCCTTGCGTGCACATATGCAGCCGCAGCCGCAGCAGCAGCCCCTGCACTTGCCATGCCCGGCTGGCGTTGTGTCGCCTCAGTCGTTGAATTGCCGACCATGCACGTGTAATGGAGGAAGGATGAAGGGCTTGACGAGCACGACTAAGTTCTTTGTGCCTGGCATGATCGCAGCTCCGGGCACCGGGCGCAGGCGATGCCACACTGACATGTAGTCGTTCCCCAAGTGCCCCCGGCTTACTGGTAGTCTGGTACAGATTGACCAGGTTTTGTAACCAATGCAGCAGCTGCACGCGCGATGGCTTGTGGTGGTTGCTGGGCGGCACACAACCATCACACCATGTGCACACCGGTGTTGCGATCGCCGTGGTTGCTGCTGTCGATGCAGCATGTGGTATGTTACGGTAGGCATTCATATGTAGCGCGCTCTGATTGCAGTGTGCTGTGCGTTTCCTTGCTTTACTAGGACGGCATGCCAACGCGGTGTGTAGCTGAGGACTTTTGTCGTGCAACAGACCCGTTCAGATGGTGATGGTGGCTGTTTGCACGGCCATGCTCCATCGTGCGCTTGACTGCTTGTGCATCTCGGCAGCACACACACCAGGCGCTTGCATGCAGCTCCTGCGGCATGGATTTTGTGGTTGATTGCACAGTCTGTGCATGTTCTATCTTATGATGCCTCATCCTAGCCGAGGCCAACACTCCCCTCTAAAGGACAGATGCGCAAGAGCGAGCCAAGCAGCAGTGACAAGCGCAAAGCAAGTTGAGCTCGGCTCGGCAAAGCATTGAGGTCAAAGTTCAATAGTGATCAGCACCAGCAGACATGGTGCAAACCTTTGGTGACAAGGTTGTAGTGGATGTGCAGATGCACAACATCATATCGGCTCCACCCAACCCACAGCGTGCATGGTGCAGAAAACATCATCCAGCTGAGAACGGGGCCGCCCAGAGAGCCTCGTAATCCACGAATCACGCCACTGCCACCTCCTGCCACCCTATTGCAAATACAATGCATAAGCCAGGGTGTGGTCAGCAGGACAAGAGTCTGGCCAGAACTCCTCAAGGCACATCTAGGCTCGCATATCCTTTGCATCAAACTTTACGCTCCCTCCTGGCGTCAGCGCCCGACGGCCCTTCGCCTGCGCAGCTGCCTGGCTCGGTGGTGTACATGCCACATCACTCGTGACAGCGTCCGCATAGGAGGACCCGGGGGCTTCCCTGTGCTAGACCCCTCCCTGGCCCTTGATCCTCACGCGCCGCACTGCAGCACATGCGCATGCACCCGTGTGGCCGCTGCATGCTGTAGCAGCATGCCACAGCAATGAGTAATGAGTAAAGACAGCATGCAACGTATGTGCTGTCCGGCTGCTCAAGCATCGCCATGCAGGATAGCTGGACGCTGCAGTGCCAGAGGTCATGCTGAAGGTAGCATAGCGCAACGGCATCGGGCGCCTGCTGCCTACCACGGCTCGCCTGTAGCGGGATGCGGCAGGTGGCAGCTAGCGTATGAGGTGTTTGGAAAGGGCTCAGGAGCAGGAAGCCTGCGTTATGTGAGGAAGACGACGATCCCGATGCCAAGACGGAGCAACGGTGGGCGGCACCATTGGATTGGCGGACAGACAGGGCTGGAGCGCATGACGCAGACGGATAATGTGTCCGCCTCCCGTTGCGCACGGCGCCGGGGTCCACCTTCCATTCGGGGACGTTGTATGGGCTTCACTGTCTGGGATTCGGAAGGCCCACATGCTGTTGCTGGTTAATGGAGAGCTCCTGATCAAACGCGACGAAATGATCTGCAGCCCCAGCAGGAGTGGCAGCAATGCTTTTGGTACGTGGACGCGCTGGTGCCGCGGCTGTGGTACGGCAACGCACTACACGCCACCGCACCCTATGCACCTATGTTGAACTGTACCGCATCGGCATCCTTGCGCCGGCCCGGCTCGCCCCGGGGTCTAATGCAGTGCAATGTCGTGCCGTGCAGCCGTACCGTACTCTAAGGGAACAAGCACTCTGGGCCAGGCAGACCCTGGCAGGCCATGACAAACCGCAGGCAACACCACCACCGTGTCAGCTGTCAGTGGCCATGCACATGTCACATGTGGTTTCGCCGCACTGCATTCCTGTTCCTGTGACTATTGCGCTGGGGGCCTTTTAACAAACCTTACTCACAGCAGTATTGCAGCGTGCCATTGCAATACTGCACTTTGGTACACCAACACGCAACGCACTTCGTGAACTGGTAGGCAATGTTCCAGAACGCATGACAAGGTTAAGTCAAACACGGACGACCAGCTGCTCTGCAACACACTTATGTCTTTGGCCATAAAGTAACACCCGCAATATGAAGCTGTTCCAAAGCAGTTTAGGGTCAACGCTCGCGTCAACAGTCAGTGCTGTGAAAAGCCAGCTGGGCTCGACGCAAGCCGCAGAAGTGCCACCACCGCAGCAGGACAAGCATTACTTGAGGTACGTGCAACGTAACGAATTGCTGTGCCCCTTTGCCAGGCTGTGGACAACTGGACGTGCGCAACTTGACTGTACACGTTGCGCAGACTGCCAATTGAGAGTGCACGTAAGCTGCGATGGTACGACAAAGCCGACTTGAGTGCTCTAGTGAAAGCCCATATGCGGGAGAAGCGGGAACTGCAGCAGCTGACGTCAGCACTGAAGAAGGTGCGCTGCGTTTTTGTGACAGCTCATTGAGGGACAGGTTGCTATGCCACTACCTTGTCATGATGGTAATGCATGCCTTTGTAAACCTCCTGCACCAGTTGCTTATGAAAACTGGCATAGCGGAGTCAGCAATCGACCTTGAGACGCGTGCAATCATGGCAGCATGCGCCGACATCAGTGAAGTGGACGAAGGCGTTTCAAGCGTACTGCTCATAGCAGCTCAGGCACGGCTGGAAGAACTTCAGGCTATTGCGGATGAAGCGGTTTACTCTGGAGAAGCCAGCCAGAGGTGCGCCACAGCTGTTCACTGCGCTCTGTGCTGTTGCGCCACTGCAACTTCACCGTGGCGATACCCATTGTTTTTGCTGTCCCACCTGCCACCAGGACAACGACAGATCCCCAGCTATATTTCCTGGTGCATCAACTGCCCGGCCTGCTTTCCAGCGTGGAGATGTCCTCTACTGCTGCAAGCACGTGCGCACGGGCTCTGCATCGACTTGGTGCGTGGAGCGCTTGCTTGTCCTGCGCCGACCTGATTAGGAGTTACGCAACTCGTGCAGTCTGATCACAGACCCGGATTGCTTGCCCCTGCAGAGCTTAACGTGGTGGCTGCTGAGGCTGAGGCAAGGTGTGCGGAAATGTGGCACGAGCGCCCAGGCGTTGGCAGTCACGCTGACCTCAGCGGTTCAAACAGTCAAGATATCAACTTCACGCTTGTTTGTGCAGAGGTTGCTCGCCTCAAAGCCGAGGTACGGCTGTGTAGAGTCGCAGGTGTGCCTTGCTTCCCGCTGCAGTTAGACAAGGTTCGCCACGTTTTGAAGAACCTGTCACCAAACAGCTGCTTGGCTTCAACCTGTACTGCCTTGATGCAATTTGCAGCTTGAATACGCTAGCCAGCAATCGGAAGCCGAGCACGCGAACTTGGCAGCTAAGGTTGTGCAGCTGGAAGCGGACCTGGCTGCCAACCGGGACGCGCTCGCACGGGCCAAGGTGACAGAGGCAGCAGCACGTGAGCAGGCGAGCAGGCAAGAACATAAGAACAGGAACCCACCATTACTGGCAGTGATGGCGTCTCTGGCGTGTACTTGGCCAATGTCACCCACCATGCAAATCCCCACATTTTGTCCTGCACCACTTGCCCTCCTGGCATCCATGACGCTGATACAATCCAGTATCATGCATTACGGTGCTTCGGATGTTATGTCGGTTGCGATCCGCAAGCGGGGCAATAGCCCTCAGAGAAGGTATCCGTTTGTTGTTGGGGTGCCAGCCTGTGTGCTGGCCTTTGTGTGCACCAGATGAA
>BDDA01000179.1:0-49591 GCA_001662385.1 Chlamydomonas asymmetrica | reverse complement strand
TTTACACTCGGCCGGCTAGCCAGAGGCCCAAGGCCGCCCTCGAGAGGGGCTCAGAGAAGGCACGCATGCATGCATGGGAGAGAGTGAAGGGGGAGGGGGGGAGGGGAGGGGGGGAAGGGGAGGGGGGATGGCAAGCAGACGTGTTGACCTCTTTCCCTCTCCCTTTTGCGTGGACACCAGGCAGGTTCAATTGCTGCTGCGTTGCTTGCTGGACGCGCTTGCCAAACATCTGCACAGCAGAACGTACATTTATGCACACGTGGGCATCGCCCACGCGCCCTGCCAGCACGCAAACTGTTGCAATAAGCATGCAGAAAACCGTTGCCAGGCGCACCATCCTTGCATGCATCCAGCCGGCTTGCGCGATCTGTGAACCACTCCAAGGTATGGGGTCTGCATCCGTTGCCCTGTCCATGCATGCAAGCGGGAGCACATATGCGCAATGCCCGGTCCTTTGCACCCGCAGGGTGGGTGTGGTCTGCGCTGATTGCCTCCCGGGAGCATTGCAGTGCAGCCCCGCAACAATGCGTGCGCTTGCTGCCTGATCATCATATATTCATATCCCTGCAGCCGTGTGCTGGATTTGCCAGCTTCATGGCCTGATTGCCACACACGGTTGGCCCCCTCGTAGTTACAGTTAGTTTGGCCAGTGGGAACTCCGCAGGGCGTGCCCCTCCCCTCCGACACACACACACGCGCATGCACCCTCGCGTCTCCCCCTCTCCACTGGTTTGAAAGCCCCAAGCACACAAAGCGTGTCTCATCCCTCAAACACGCACTGGCTTCCCTTTTGCTCCCGTGCGATATGCCGTTCGTGCCCGCAGGTCTGCCGGCAGCAGTGCGTCAGCTCCGGCAAGCCAAGGTGGCGGTGAGGCGCTGGCACGGCTGCAGGACGCGTGTGTTGAGGCTGAGGAGCGGGCGCGCCAGGTACATCGCAGCGCCATGGCGTGATCTTTTGCAGGACCTTTGCTTGCCAAGTGGCGATGCATCAACGTGCCATATTGTAGGTTGCGGGTGTACCATTGACGCATTTGCGACGGGGTGCCGCAACACCGTTCCATATTAGGAGAGCAGGACATGCACTACCGGGTGCCTCAAGTGGTGCCTCAAGGCACAGAACATCAGCGTGCATGCGCTATGTTATGCTATATCACATCAGGAGCGTGTCGGCCAAACGGACCATGCTCCCCCCCAGATGGGGACCAGGCGAGCAGAAGTGGAGCCTTCACCAAGCTATGCGCATGTGCACGTGCATGTGCATGTGCATGTGCTAGCAGAGACACTGCTCAGCCTGCTGGTCCAGCAGCCTCATCACTCAGCAGACTGGCCCACTCAGCCCCAACACCATTGTCGCTTGCCTGCCTTAGCTGCTATTGCTTCTGGATGCCGCTCCTGGCTGCTGTGCTTGCTGCTTCCTGGCTGGCTGGCTTGGCGCGGCTGGGTGGTGGTGGTGGCGGTGGTGGCGGGCATCAGGAGGCACGGCGCGCGATGCGTGCGGAGGCGCGGCTGGGTAAGCTGGAGGCTGAGGCGCGCGACCTGGCGGCGGCGCTAAAGTCAACCAGCAAGGCACTGAGCGCGAAAGAGCGCGACCTGGCGGCGGCCGAGGCCAAGGTGGGGAACGGACACACGTTGTGCGAGGATGTCCCCGACCAGGTTGATTGGCGGGCACGGGGGGCGCCGGAGGGGGGAGGTATGGAGACGGCAGATGGAGGGGCATCCCCTGCCTGTTCAGGAACGTAGTGTGGGACACATACAATGACGGGGACATCGTTGTGCAGTGCACATTGGGCCGAACGTACGGACAAGATGTGCTCTGTGCTCGTGCCCTAGTGCACACACCCTGTCAGGTGGAGTCTCTATCCATACATACGCACACGCATATGCACACTGCATGGCCCCACGGGAATCACACGGCATGCCCCTTGGGCACTCTTTCTGACACACCCCCTGGTAAGCGGCCGTGCGTTTCGGGTCCAGACCAAGGCACCAAGCATGGTTGGGGGGACATAAAAACGAATTTCACGGGGACGCGTTCAGTTTTTGCGAGGCTCCATTGACAAAATGGGGTAGTGACAACCAGTGGAAATGAGCTCAGCAGAAGTGCTTCAGGCGCGCACGGCACTTGCGCCCTTGACCTGGGCCCCAGCTCAGGGTCAGCCTGGAAGGTGTACACTCGACCGTGTCTGGTCGTCGTGGGCCGGGGACAACGAAGGCAGGCCTTGCGACGTTTGAGGTTCAGAAAGAGTGGGGGGCCACTGGTCCGATATCGGACGAGCATCCAATCAAGGGTTCATGATGTTATCCACTTATACATTTGCACTGTGAACCCAGGACTGGGTCATGCAGAGCACATCTTTAAACACAGTGTTGGCTTGCACTGCTGCCCTGGATGCACATTGCCACTTCACCAATGGACTGCTGATTTGTGTATTAACAGGCGGCACAGCGTCAATCAAGCTCGGGTGCGTCGGGTGACCATCATGACACGCCGAATGGCAGCGCGGCTGCGGGGTCAGCAGCAGCAAGCATGGCTGAGCTGCAGCAGCAGGTGGCTACACTGCAGACGGCGAAGGTGGCGCTGGAAGCGGAGGTCACCACACTGGGGGCACAGCTGCAGGTGAGTGGTTGACTTCACATCACTTGGCCAATCAGGCCATTCATGAATGGCGTTCGTGAGCATGAAGTTGCGTGGGGTGTAGGGTGTGGTGTGTGGTGGTGCGTGTGTGAGCGGGTGTGTATGTGATTTGTGCCCAGGCATACATGCATGCTATGGTGAACCGTGCTGCAGGTGAGTGTGCTGCGTCCGGCTTGCTAATGCCGCATGCATGCAGGCCGCTGATAGCCTCCCCGGAGCATACAGCCTGGCACACACAGCCTTACACAAACAGCCTGGCACACACAGCCCAGTTCCCTCCATCACGCATGAACAGGCATATAAGCAAACTGCACGGCCCCACAGAAAGCATACTGCATGGCCCCACGGGAACCAAACATTCCTAAACACACAGCCTGCCTAGCAGGGCCAGGTGCTCGCACTGGCACAGCGCATAGACCTGCGTGTGTACCAGAGGTTGCGTTAATGTCAAGCGCTCAACGTTAGGCCACATGGCCCCATTCGCATGCATGGCACGCTGGTGCACAGAGCGTCGTGTCGTTACAGAGGTTACCTTTGGGCTGTGCGTCAACCGGGGGCTCCGGACCATCCATCACCTTCCTGTTGCCCGGCTTGCCAAGGCCGGCTGCACGCGCCAGCTGACTTGACCTCATACGCTCCCCTGGCCCATGCCGCTTCTCATGCTTCTGTGCATCCCTGGTCTTGCTTGGTCCTGCCTGGTCCTGCCTGGTCCTGCCTGGTGCAGATGTCACAGGCGAAGGTGTCGGGCCTGAGCCAGCAGGTGTCGGGCCTCAGCGCGCAGCTGTCTGCGCTGGCGGCTGAGCGTGACCAGCTCAGCCTGCTGCTGGCGGGCGCGCAGGAGGCGGCGCAGGATGCGCGTGTGGAGCGGCAGCATGTGGAACACTACAAGCAGGTACGTGCGCCTGCGCCACCAGTTCTGACGAATGTACGATACGTCTGACGATATGCCACAAGCCCCCTTTTGTGCATCTGTCCTCATCTAGAGGGGAGTGTTGGCCTCGGCTAGAAAGCTCCTAATGTGAAAAAAATCTAAAACAAATCTATGCCACAAGGCGTTAGGAGCACAGAGCCCTTCAGATGGAGCCCGGCAGCAGACAGCGACGCTTTGGCAGAGATGAAGAAAAACATAAATACGTGATGCACGTGGTCTCAGCGCCTCAGGGGTACGGCACCACCAGCGCCCCGCACACACAACCCGGGTGCATGCATCTTCACGATTCGACGACAATCTCATGCGCGGAGGTACCGTATCGAGCACAGACGTACCATACCAAATGCACAATGGCTTGCACAGTTGTTTGGGGGCTCCTCTGTTGCTGTGTTTGTCCTGCTGGATGCGGTGTTTGGTGTACTGACACGCGGTGTGGGGCTGCTGGCGGATGCGGTGCGCTCAGGTGTGCGCTCAGCTGGAGGGCGCGCACGCGCGCGCTGAGGAGGCGCTGGTGAGCACGGCGCAGCTGGTGACGGGCCTGGAGAGCAAGCTCCGGGAGGCCGTCTCACGCGCAGAGGCATCCGAGGTGAGCGCACACTTCAGCTTGTTGCTTGTTGGTTGCACTCGGCCGGCTAGCCAGAGGCCACAGGCCGCCCTCAAGAGGGGTTCAGAGAAGGCACGCAGATTGGCAGCAGATGTGTGCCCAAGCGCGCACTGGCGTGCCCAACCAGCGAACTGGATGCAGCGTGGGCCCCCCCCTCCCCCCGCCACCTGGGCCTGTGAATCCATTCGCGTTGCCTGTCATGGCTTTGCCGGTTGCTGCTTTGGCGGTCATGCCTGCTACAGCGGCTGGTGTGTACGGTCAGTCATCAGTATGCCAGATACCAAGGGCTGTAAAGAGCAGGACAGAGAAACAAGCTGCGTACATAAGAGCGACCACAGGAGTCGATCGACGGTGCACTTGTGGTGCTGTGCGTACGCGGGCTTGTGGTACTGTGCGATTTGTTTTTTTTATTTTTGTTACATCAGGAGCTTTCTAGCCGAGGCCAACACTCCCCGCTCCTGTGTGGTGCACCCGATTTGCGCGCAGGCGGAGGCCGCGCAGGCGGAGGTGCGGGCGCAGCTCGCGGAGTCGTGTGTGGGGCGTGAGGTGGAGCTGCGCATGGCTGCCGCAGTCGCCAATCGCGCCCTGTGGCCCGCCGCCATTGCTCGCGAGTTCTCGGACCTGCTGTCGTCGCTGGCCGCCAGCGGGGATAAGCTGCAGGCGGCTGCGGCAGAGAACGAACGGCTGCAGGCGGAGCTGGAGCGACACGAATCCAAGCTGGTGGGTTTGGGGTGCGCGTGTTTACAGCACCGGTATTAGCGTGGGAAGAGTGGCAAACCCTGATCAGCAGGCCGGCTTCCCTGTAACAAAGTTATGCGGGCATGCCATGTGCCTAGGTTGGTGAGCCTCTTCTCATCTTCCAGTTGTCTGGTCTCCATCTGAGCGGGGGGGAGCATGAGCCGTTACGCTCCTGATGTCACACAACATCAGCATATAACAAATTTGTGTTGACTGCAAATTGAAGCGGATAGGCCGCTGCCATGACGTTGTGCACTCCCGCCTACACTCCCTCCCCATGGTGAATTGCAATTTCTGAATCTCATGAATATGTCAGCAGCAGCTTCTGGCGCGGGTATGTGCATGCGCGTATGGCATGAAACCCATCCAGTGATATGGCCTACGGCGCGACCGGACGTCAAGCCCATCGTGCATGGTGCGTGCCTGCAGGCTGAGGCCGAGGATGCGCTGGCGGCGGGGGAGCGGCGCCACAGCGCGCTGGAGGCTGAGTGCCAGGCGCGGCTGCGTGACCTCAACACCATCCTCACGGCGAAATCGCAGGAGCTGTCCACTATGCAGCAGCTGGTGGCGGCGGCGGCAGAGGAGCGCGCGGAGCTATCGCGCCAGGTAGGCCGGCCTGCCAAGAAGCGGTAGGGGTAGCATTAGTGGTAGGGGTGCACTGCCTGCCAGCCATCCAGGCCAACAATGGCTTATGGAGTCCGTCCAGGAGATACGCATGTACGGTATGAGGACTTGCCTGCGGGCTCAAGGCAGTACATACAGGATACGCAAAATGTGTTGCCTATGCAAGTGTAGGAACAAGGATGATAGATGAATTGATCGTGCAACGCAGTGAGCAGCGCGCAGCATGGCGTGCGATGCGAAACAAAACTATACAAGCTGACAGAGAAGAGATGCGTAAATGAGGACAAGGATGCCACCCTGGGTTGTGTGGCCCGTGCCAGGCCCCATCCGCTGCATGCAGCCGCACACCAGCATGGGCGTTTGTTGTCACCTCATCGCTTGTATGTGGCATTACTGCATAGCGCTTGTTCAACGTCGCAACGCAGGTGAGCGCAGTACCCCCTCAGGCCGCTTGCCTCTTAACGCCTGACATCTGCTGCTGCATGCCCTGCTCCGCGCATGGCTCTGTGCTTGCAGCTACAGGAGCAGCGCACGCTGGTGGTGCGGCTCCAACGGGAACAGGCTGCGGGCGGAGGGGGTGCAGGGGCGCAATGGCAGGTCCAGAATTCAGTTGGCGATGGCAGCCTGTATGGAATGGGCAAGCCGGCGGCGATCCCACACAGCCTCTCCCTTGCGCTCCCTGCAACAGATGCTGGTGCCGGTGCCGGTGCGGGCCACGGGCAAGGGCAAGGCCCAGGGGCAGGCCTTGGCAGCCGGGCCTCACAGCTGCCAGCACGCGAGTCTGGGGATGGATCCCGACCCACCGTGGCGGCCACGCCCCCACCTGTTGACACGTTGTACCTCAAGAACGGTGAGCACGAATATGTGTGCTGGGTTGCGTGTGCACCCTCAGTGGCCTTGGCCTGCTGCGGCGGCTTGAAGCACTGTGCGCAGCACAACACGCATTCCAGACCCCGAGTGATGCATGTGAGCTCCCTGTGATCAGCATCAAGAAGGGGAGCGGGTCATGTTGGGGGATTACGCAGAGGTTCGGGGATCATACCGAGGAGTTACACAGAGGGCGAAATCATAACTCAGGACGCGCTGGTTGTTTCCCCTGATGCCCATTTGGTGCTCGAGCATTGCATGCGTGTCTTTCCTACACTGTGTAAGTGTATTGCTTGAGCATTTGTTTGTGGTTGGTTCTCAGTAAGTATCGCTGTCAGCCTTGCCACCTATCCAATGACCACACACTGTATTGCTTGACCGCTTGGTCGCAGTGGTGTTCAAGTTCCTGGAGGCCCAGATCACCGGCAAGCAGTCAGAGCGTGACGCGCTGCTGCCCGCGATCGCCACGTTGCTGCACGCCTCGCCGGCAGAGTTCAAGGCGCTGCGCACCATTGTGACCAACACGGCGCCGCCCGTGACACAGGTGCTGTCCTGGCTGCGATAATGCTCGTCAGGCATAGGTGGTTGACGGCAGATGGGCGGCAGCAGTGCACTGGCCTGGTCGGATAGCTTGAACGTGCGTTGGCTCTGTGAAGGTGCCTGCGCCCCTCCTGCACCACCCACCCTGTACCCCTGCCACCCCCCCGGAAACCAGCCACCAAATTGCGCCCGCCTACGGCGCTTTTTTTGACATGCCAGCCTGCGTATGCTGCAACATGCATGCCGGTGGCTGTCGGTTGCGCCTGGACTGGCCTCATGTACCGGTGCTGACTGGCACGTGTGTTTCCAGCTGTGCTGTAATGGGTCTTGCTGAGAGCCATGGGAGATGCGTGCGTACCGGTAACCGCCTGGTGGTGGACGAGCTTGTGGTGTCACAACATGCACCTGAGCATCATGCTCTCTGCCTTGGCTGCACTTGAGGGGTAAGGGCGTCCTGGCCAAGGCGCACAGATGCGCAGTACTCTGCCGCTGTGCACGCCATAATGCGCGCATTTAATGCGCTGCGCTTCTGGTCAGCCCTAGGGCTGGAGCTTGATGGGTGAACCCACACTGCCCGCTAAGTAAGGGCTGGTGACGCTCGAAGAAGGGAGCCAAGTGGCGAAAAACCAACACCAAACACGCAAACAACATAGCAGAGTATGTTGGAGGTTCATCAGGGTCCAGGGCATTGCTGGGTGTCTTCCTGCGCGCTGTGTCGGCTGCATGAGGGCGTGCTGTGTGGACTGCTCGTGCGCTATGCCTAGCTGCGTGGGATCCACAAGAGCCTCACACTGATAGCCTCGTCTTCAATGGTGGACTGTGATGAGTGCTTGGGGTTTGGCTGCGTGCCAAGGACATGTAGCAGGCGTCATGCTGCATTACAGGCTTACACCCTTGAGCCGCAAGTGCTTGCCACGGCAGGTCTGGCTGCGCATGTGCTCCTTACTGGCCAGTCGTTTAGCAGAGATACCAGTCAGCAAGCACTATCGCACGGTGTGCATCCAAGCATGTAGAAAAGCGGGGAGGGCTGCTCGCATGCGTGTGAGTGCAGAACGGCGAACGACCTCATCACTTGGAGCGACGCTATGCGCAACACGCAGTGACGAACAGGCTATAAGTTCGCCAGCGGATGGATCTTAGGCGGGCGATTGCGGGGCCCGATCGTGCCCACCCGCATGACATCGTGCTGCGTGCGGCAGCGGAACATACACAGCCCGCCGCGTGCTGCCAGTCCTGGCAGCACGCCACGACGCCACGTGCTCACCCATGCAGTCTTGCCTGTTGAGATGTCTACATGCAGAGGGCAGCCACGCTCCCTCCTCCCTTCCCAAGGAGGGAGGGAATGCAGGATCAAGAAGGGGGGGCATGTGAGGGGCCGACGGTAAGGCATCAAGGAGTTGCGGTGCGGAGGCCGCCTTGTGAAATTTGTTGCAACAGTCTTGAGGGTGCACAGCTATGAGATTGTTCCAGTGCCGTGTTAGAGGATTGCACGTTTTGTTGTCTGTGTGCTTGCATGTCGCAGTGCTGTTAATCCTTTGAGCAAATGCTTATGGCACCGAAGAATGCAGGTGCCTTGAACAAAGGCTCTACTCTCCAAATTGCACCGCATTCACAGCTTGCTTAGTGCTAGTACACCAATGCTGCACCCTAGCAAAGCCAAGGACACTGCGTGCAGTGTGCATGCAACACTTACCTCCTATATTGGATAGGTGGCATGGAAACTGAGAACTGACCTCGCTCTCGTGCAGTGCATGCGTGGTCCCAGCAGCAGCCCCCATGCGACGATCCTGTGTAGCGATGGACTGCTGACAAGAGCAAGGCACTGCATTGCACCTGTGGCTTGCTGAGCCTCCACGTATGCACACATGCTGCATGTGACATGCATGCATGCCCGTCTGTTCTTCCTGTGGAAGGCGTGGTCGTTAGCATCGTTGCCTGAGTTTGCCGTTTATTTGTGCCAAATGACATACCCAGTATAAGTAAGGGGTTTAGAACCTTGCTGCTAGAACTTTTTGTTCAAGCTACGGTATCCCCTCTGCCTAGGCCGCGAGCTAGCACTCGGTGTACAGCAAATGCACTGACCACAATCCAAGATTACCCAGGAGGACTACACTAGTGCCTGAGAACCTGGACATGGCGCAGCACTCGGTGTGAACAGCAAGGACCGATGCTGGGCCCGAACCTGCCGCAACCCAACGATTTCACGCTCGAGGTATAGAGGCCCCAGACATTGTTCCTTCAATGATGTGGAGCAGGAGCGTAGACTCATGCTTGGTGCCCTTGCAACCCCTTACAGGATGAACAAGCGGTAGCGTCTGCTGAAGTCGTGCTGGGAGGGTCACTCAGCGTCACGGACCCACACCAACCCGACAACCCGCTTGTATTTGTCAGCCCTGGCTTCGAACACCTGACAGGTTACAGTGCAAAAGACGTCCTCGGCAGCAACTGCCGACTGTTGCAGGTGGGTTGGTTTTGCAACATGTTGATGCATGTTCATGCACTTGGCCCACGCATTTGCAAGGTGCCAGTTTAAACAGCACAACAAGCCTGTGCATGTTCCTTGCAGTTATGCAAAGGCCAAGAGCTGCAACAAAACCAGAGTCTTGCAGCTGCGCTTGGAGAGCACAGATACTGCGTTTTGGAGCTCCAGAATTACCGCAGAGATGGAACACCTTTCTCAAACCTTCTATGCGTCCAGCCAATATTTGACAGCGACGCACGCCTGCAATACTTCGTGGGAGTGCAGCATGATGTTGGAAAGGCCGACGAGCAGACGCGCATGCGCGTACCAGAGCAGGTTCGTACTGAAAGAGCTGAACCGCACCAGGGTCAGGTCCGTACCGTTCCTGCCAGCGCTTAGCGTTCTTTGGTTAGCCTGAACGATTAAGTCATCGCATTGCCGATTGTATGGTTGCAGGTCGAGCACTGCTTGCAGGCATGTGTAATGTTGGAGAGCGGGGCAGGCTCAGAACCCTCTACTATCACAGGTGTCAGCCCCGGGTTTGAAAGCCTGACAGGATACAGTGGCACAGAGCTACAAGGTCAAAGCCTTCGGGTTTTGTGTGGCCCGGACTCCAACGAGCACACACTGAAGCGATTGGGGATGTCCGTGCGCAACAACAGCGGGCAAGCCGCTGCCAGGCTGCTGTGCTACAAACGCTGTGGAACTCCGTTCTGCGCGTACATTTTCTGCTGTGCCATTGCACCCGCTTCGCCCAAGAGCGCAGCACGTGAGCTGTGCATAGTCGTGGATGTCACGCTTGCGAAGCTCCGCAGGATAGGCAAGTATGCGGTCGGAAAGGTCATCGGGAGCGGCGCCTTCGGCCTTGTGCGGAAGGGAAAGAACGTACAGACAGGTGCGTGTGCCGCTCACTCACTGCCTGGCAGGCAACGATCATGGGTTCATGTGTGACGGTGGAGGGGTACGCCTGCCAACGCTGCCAAGAACGGAGCAGCGCTATCGCGTTCCGATGCCATGTGGCTGCACAGGATGCACAGCGCCACTGCGACTGCTTGGCAAAGGGACCAGCTACTGTGGGCATGCTCGCATGCATGTGACATATGCGTACCCTCTGAATTTGCGTTGAAAATGTAATGTCATGGTATGCCGTATGCGTGGCGTCCCGGGCGCCCTGCAGATGAGGTGGTGGCCATCAAGGTCATTGACGCGTCACGCTTCCGCAGCATTACGGAGGTGGAGCAGGTGCAGGAGGAGATGAACGTGCTGGCAGGGCTCAAGCACCCCCACATCATACGCCTCTACGACGTGCACTTTGTCAACAACGCCTTCTACCTCATCATGGAGTTTGCGCCGGGGGGCTCGCTCGTGCAGTACGTGCGCAGCAAGGGCGACAAGGATGCCCTGCCTGAGCCCGATGCGCAGCGCCTTTTCCTGCAGATGCTCGCCGCCCTGGACTACTGCCACAGGCGGTCAGTGCCCAGTATGATGACTGTATGAGAACTGCTGCTGCTGCGTGACTGCATGCGTTAGTCAATGCTCCGCCTGAACCACTCGCCTGCCCCTGCATCAGTCCCCCATCGGGTGCTTGTCTTGCCATGGCCGCCTTGTAGCACAGCGCCTGCCTTGAAGCACGGCCTTGTGCATTGTTTGTGACATGCTCCGCAGTGCGTTGAATGCGGGGTATTCGTGCTATCTGCCTAACCACAGAAGCCGCTGCCAGCACCCAGTTGCATCCCCATTCCCCACCAGCACCGTCTCATGTGTGTGTACTCCTGCAGGCGTGTGATCCACCGGGATCTCAAGCCTGAAAACATCCTCATGGACGAGCGGTGCAACATCAAAATTGCGGATTTCGGGCTGGCGGCGGTGGCTGCCCCTTACGGCAGTAATTTGACGCTTCAGTGCGGCACGCCTGAGTTCACTGCACCCGAGATCACGCAGGGGCGCGAGTATGAGGGCGCGGCAGTCGACAGTGAGTAGCGTGCTGTGCATGCAGTTCACCATGCAGTTCAGCTGTGATTGGGTCGGGAGTATGGCGCACATGGATCTCTTTCACGTAGAGCACGCTGCAGATGGCATCACCAACGTCATCTATCCACCTAACGGCCTGCCAGGCCACCAGTTCAAATGTCAAGTAATCATCATTTCCATGAGGACTGATTGGGCAGCATGATTTATGCATTGTACTGGACTACTGATTGGGTGCCGTGCGGGCACTTGGCGTGCCATATCTGCCCGTGTGGCTGTGTAGTCATCCTCCGCCTTGCACTCCTCTTTGATGACAGCACTGTCCAATCCAGCCCTCCTTGCTCTCCACACTACCTGGTGTTTATGCAGTCTGGTCCATGGGCGTGATCCTGTACGAGATCCTCACTGGGCAGTTGCCGTTCAGAGGCAGCGCGTCGCAGGCGCTGCACAAGGCGATACAGAGGTGAGGCACAACAACCAGCCTGCGAAGTGCGCTAGGCCCCTTTGTGTGTTGTAACTTTGTGCGCGTGCTGCTTGCAGTTTGTTTGTTGGCCACTGTGTGCTCGTGCACGGCACCTCAGGAGTCGTTCCCCTGCATCCCTCACCTCACCCCACCTCACCTTATGTTTGTTTGTTGTGTTCTTATGGGCGATGGACTGACCGGCGTTTCGCCCACACGAACGCACCATCCACTACCGCACCCCCAACAGGGGGCTGTTTGATGCGCTGCCAAGCCACATCAGCGCCGACTGCAAGGACCTCGTGCGCCGCATGCTGCTGGTGGACCCCGCCATGCGCATCACCATGGAGGACATGCAGCGCCACGCGTGGTGCCGGGGCGGCGGAGGAGGAGGCTACAGATCAGGTACGTTACCTGACGCCAAAGTCCACTGCACACTTGGACATGTAGGCACTGGCGGCTGCCCAGTGGTACATGATCTGCATATTCATCACAATTCACAAGCCGTGCCAATGGAGCTTCTGTGCGGGGAATCCAGGCATGGAGCTACCTGCTGTACCTGCATCGTGTGTTTATGTCGTCGGCGTCCTGCACATGGCATGGGTTGACTCTGCACAATTGATTTCATCCATCCTGTCTTGAATTCCTGACCAAAAGTAACATGCCTGTGGGTCTTGTGCGTATGCGTGCAGCGCGTCAGTCGTTTGCTGGGTCGGCGGCATCATCAGGGCTGGACACCACCCCGGACAACACGGGCCCGCTGTGGTCGCCATCCGCATCATCTGGTGGTGGAGGGCCACATCCCCACCTCCACCCCAACATGTTTCATGACTCCGTGCGCGTGGTGATTCCACAGCTAGGTAAATGCAAGGGACGTAGGCTGCAAGGCTGCACAAGGCGGGCTCAGGATCCGAGGGTGAGGCCACCAGAACACAAGGGGCCAGGGGGTAGGGAGAGGGTGAACAGGATGGTGGCAGGGAGGGGTCCCGGGGCAGGGATGAGCGCATGGGTGGGCCGGGCAAGATTGGGGGATGGGGGGAGCCGGAATGGGGCATTCTGTGGGAACGCGCAATGCACATTGGTAAGCGATGGCTGACGGGAGTACGGCGGCCCCCCCCCCCGCCCCGGGTATACGGTATTGCGGCGTGCAAATGTACGTGTGAGTGTATGCAGGATGGTAGGTCAACCCTGAGGTGTCCCTGGCTGCCTGGCTTCACACTGAGAGTCAAACAATGGCATTTAGGCACAGTGCCCGTATGCCAAGTGTGGGCTGCCCCGGCAAACGCTGTCTGCCATGCAGATGACCCTATCACCGCCGCCATCATGCGTGGCCAGCATCAGCGGCTGGGCGACGCATCGGATGCCTCACCCGCGTCGGCAGGCGCAGGCACCCCTTCCGGCGGCGCGCTAGACGGCAGCGAGCTACGCGTGGCGCAGAGCGCTGCCTCTGCCTCCGCCTCGACGCCCACCTCGCATAGAAGCAGCACGCCGGGCGGTGTGCGGCCAGGCAGCCGCAGTGTGGGCGGGGGCGTGGCCAACACCTCTCTTAGCCACCGCAAGCCGTTGCCGTCCATTAACGGGCCTGCGGTTCTGCTGTGCAGCCCAACGGGCCCCTTGGCACAGCTCTCGCTCGGCATGTCTGACAGGTGAGTCCTGTGGAATCACAACCGTGTTGGGTGTACTTGCGCATGAGACGTTTCCAACCATTGCAACATCCTTGGTCTTGTTGTGCTGCCAGGGCCGGGCGCCTGCACCCAAGAGCAATGTACATCTGCGATCACCGAGGCAGCATTCCGTGCATTCCATGCATTCCGTGCATTCCATGCATCCCGTGCATTCCACGCATTCCGTGCATTCCGTGGAATCCGTGCATTCCATGCATTGGCATCACATGCGTGTCGCAATATGCAAGCCCCTTGTGCTTGGTGGTGTCCTCTGGCCCTCTTTCACTGCAGGGGGCGACCGCATGCTTCAAACGCAATGACTCGTGGCAGTGCACGCTTCAAGTCGCCCAGCCGAGTGACCGCATCGATGCCCAGCAAGCGAAGCGCAGACGCAGGTTCAACAGCAGCAACCGCAGCAGCGCAGCAGCTGCCGCCCATCACACACACCAGCAGCAGGGCCTTTGTGAAGAAGAATAGCTTTGGGAATCTGTAGCCGCCAATAGGCACATGCCCGCAGTGAGAATGTGCTCACCCCATGCAGCGCTGTAGTCAACCTCGCTTTGTGCGCAGTAGTGGCGGCATGTCCCAGTGCCTGGCGGCTCGTCCATTTCAGTGTGCATTTGCGAGTGGTGGCAGGTGAACATGGTGCTGTTGCATGAGCCGTGTCGCTGTCGGCATGCAAGTGCAGCATGCACATGCACCTTTGTTGGAACCCCATGTACGTGGACGCCCACACTACAGGCACCACTCTATGCTGTGATTTACCGTAAATCATTTACATCACGTGCTGGCGTCTGAGCGAAATGCCTTCTTACCTGCTATCTCAGGATCTAGAAGCATCAGCGCTATTGTGCAGTGCATTACCATCGCCCATGCTGCAGGCGCATGCCTGCCGTGCGTGCACTAAATGCATCAAGCCATCACATCAGCCAACAGCAGTGCATGTGTGGATGAACATGAGGGCTGCAGACCATGTCTGCAGATTGCACCCGCAAGCGGCCTCTTGCCACCCTCATCTGATCAGTCAGGCTGCAGCACACCAACGCTTGGCACATGCTAGGCAGCTGAACACCATGCAGCAGGCTGGCCGGGACTTCAAACCAAGCACAGCGCATAGCTGCCTGAACGCATGGAGGAGCATACTTGTACACAGTAGCAGTTACGGCTACCACGCATTGAGCACAGCCATCTGTGACATACGGGCATGCCTGGCAGGCATGTCATGATCAGTGGTGTGTGCGGCTTGTTTGCAGCAGCCAGGTGGTGCAGGCCAGCAAGAATAGTGAGCTGGCCTGCTGGAGGTGGCTCAGCAGCATGTCGATCATTCGTCAGGCGCGACAGCCACCCCTCTGCCAGGTGCTGCTGCTTGGCGATCAAGTGATTGGTGGCCCATGCTGGTTAAGACGCGTCATAGATGGTTGAAACCTCCAGGAACGGTAGCGTGCACGCATGCTGCAATCTTGACAGTGAGCGGGGGGCAGGACGCGACGGTGTACACCCCTGCAGCGCCAGGCATTACGCTGCAGTGCCACCGTTGCGCTGCCCTCAGGAGTTCCTGGCCCGAGCTAGAACGCTCAAACCTGGACCTACAATACATGGGTGCAGCTCACATCTCCGCCGCATTTCCAACAGCGTACGAACGCGGGCCAGGCACAATTTATCTACTGAGTTGACTCCGCTACTAGCACCGCATATCGCATCCCTCAACTTCACGCTCATGGTGCTGTACGGCAGGGCTGATCATGCCGCCACCGTAGGCCCTGACACTGCCGCTCGGTGGCGGTTCGCTCGAGGTCTTCTTGTAGGCGCTGGCCTTGCCTCCGCTGCAGACTTCCCTGTGTAGCATCGGATAGGTGGCAAGGCTGAATGTGACGCTGAGAAGCAAACCCAAACCAATGCTCCCGTGTGTAGTGCATGCGCAGGCCCCTAGGCAGCAAGGAGAACCAGCAGCGAACCCACAGCCATACCCAGATACCACCCAGCAGCCGCCATGACGAGCCCACACCCCAGCAGGCGATAAACAGCAAAAGCTGAACAACAGAACAAACAACCAGACCTCCTTGTGCATGCTGATGCCAAATGTCTCATGGCGGCCCGCACACATCTGCAGCTTGATGGTACTGCCACCTGTGATGTTCTGAGGCACGTTCACGCCAATCGTACTGGCAAGATACTGGTACTGCAGCAGTAGGTTGAGATCGGGCAGCCAGCGTGCTACAGCCCGCAGATTGCCGGCGCGGTGGCCATCATCGCCATTGTTTGTGAGCAGGTAACCACTGTCGTCACAGCTGTTGGTTTCAGCGCTTGCCAGCCCATACTCTCAGGCAGCATGGATTGGACAACAGCGGGCGGAACAACAGCAGCGGGCATGCACATGCGGGCAGCCATGGATGTATGCATCATCCTTGACAGATGGGTCTGGCAGCAGTCACATTGTGTCCGCCGCGACAGGGAGGAGAGCATGACGCATAGCTCCCTCACCCAAGGCACCATTACAGCAAGTGGCTTGCAAGCAGTGGCGTCGTGAGCAAGCAGGGAACGATGCGGGTGCTCATGCAAGGTCACGGATTGGCCAGCTGGCCCACGCGGCATGGTCCCAAATATGCAGGAGAAAAAGGCACCGCGGTTTGGTTCCGCAAGTAGCATTGAGCCTGTCTTTGTTCAGCGCATATTGTTCTGCTTGTGCATTCAAAATGTTCTGTCTCGCACTCATGAGCGAGTTGCGTCTGCCCTTGTTGGGGCCAGCGCCTGTGGCCACCTGGGGCGTGTGCAGCGCGGCACATACAAATGCCGGTCATACGAAAAATGTCCTTGGCAGGCGCGCTGCGGTGGCTTGCGGATCATCGCGCGGAGACAAGATGCAGATATTGGTCGCACCTCAGAGCATCACATGCGGCAGCAACGTAGCGACCCACATACCGGTCTGCACAGCCACGAAAGCTTGCCACGACCAGCTGTTGGGGGCTCCCAGCGACTCACATGAGCTGGCACACACAGTATCATGGCCCTTGTGGCTGTCTCGCCCCATGCCCGTCACTCAATTAGTGTCAGCCTCGTCTGCAGACGTCTGGTGGGATTCGGAGTCTGCGGGCGAGGAGCGGCGCGCGCGTCGCGGACGCGCAGGCTGGTTCTTCTTGGTCTGGCGAGCGGCGTGCCAGTCGCGGGCCGCAGCCGTGCTGCGCACCTTCCACACGTTGTAATAGTATGAAATCACCTCGGAGATTCGCTTGTTGGGCAAAAATCCCACCTGCAGCGTCACGATGCGCAGTCATGTGGACAGTTGTCAATACTGGGACCTTGTGCCTTGGCCACAGCGTCCGATGAACAGCAGCGGCGTTGCTTCGAGGGACTGGACCAGCCTCTGTCCTCATGCATTGGCTACGCCCCGTTCAGAATACAAGACAGCCACACAGAGCCTCCATTACCATCACCATTCTACGCCCTGGGGTCATCTTGCATGATGCGATGCAGTCCGGTCGTCAACCCATCCCCAGCACTCTGCCGCCCCACGCCCACGCCCACGCCCTCCCACACGCACGCGCACACCCGCAGCCCCACACACGGGAACGTTGTCTGTACACACTATGCAGTTGCAGTTTCTATCCTCATGCGCATGCACACTGCACGGCCCCACGGAAAGCACACTGCATGGCCCCACGGGAACCAAACCACTCTAAACACACAATGCACACACACGCTCACACCGTCACATAGCACACCTGCAGCTGGTCAAACTCCCTGTCGTGTCGCTCGAGGCCCTGCGCAAACTTGTCCTCATCAGAGGCGCTCCACCCCGACCGCACGCGGTGGCCCAGGCTGCTCACGCCAAGCACCTGCCAGGGACGACACGCACACGCACGCAGCCGGCACAGGGCAGAGCCAGGGTGATCACAGATTGCCACAGCTTGCCCTCAATGGTGATGGCGTGCACCTCGGTGTCCAAAAGAATACCGCAGCAATGTAATTTTCAATTTGTGCATCGCACTTGCCAAACCTGGCTTGGGCACAGGCATCGGCATGCGCCCATGCAACTCCCTGGCAGCCACCACTGTCTGCTTTCCCCACATGCCCACCACATTAATTTGCGATATCGTACAACAAACCTGCGCAATACAATTCCGCAGCACTCGTCTGCATATTGCATCCAGGACAAGCGCCAAGCAAACCGTTGTACCCTGCGATTTGGAGCTGTCTAAGGAGTATAAGGAGCACTCTCTCACCTGTACATGGGCCGTCCCCATGTCCTGGTCGTACCCCAGCATCGCTTCGTGCATGATGTCGTAGCGCTGCTGCACGTCGGTTGCCCCGCGCAGCCGCCTGTACACGCACTGCGCCGCGTGAGGGGCTGCAGGCAGCGCTGGACCATCAGGGCCGCGCGTTGGACCAGCAGCTGCGGAGGCGGAGCGAGGGAAGTGGTCCTTTCCACGCCTGTCAGCAGTACTGCCTGCTTGTGCTTGAGCAAGCCCATGTGCGTGTACATGTGTGGCCGGCGCCTCCGCAGCAGCGGCAGCGGCAGCAGCGGCGACGGCCTTTGCCAGCAGCCCGCCGCGGGCAGACACCACCGGTGCAACGGTGGTGGTACCAGCGCTGCTGGCCAAGCCTTTTCCCTCACCCTCACCCTCTGTGCACGCTTCCTGCGCAGCGGGGTTGCCAGGCCTGAGCGGTGCAGCAGCAGCACTGTCAGAGCTGCCTGCTGCGACGCCGCCGGAGACCTCGGCGCCGCTGCTGCTGGTGCACGGCGCAGGCCAAACCTGGCTGCCCAGCAGCATCGCCTCCAAGTCAGTGGGCTTGGCAGGGCGAGGTAAGATGTAGGCGGCCACCTCCGCCTGCAATGCGAGGTCGGCACCAATCGAATGGCACAGCGTGATCCACGCAAGCGATGGCATGTGCATGGCAATGGTGAGCGTGTGGCATCCAACAACACAGCCCGCGGCAAGGAACGCACAGACGTGCCCTGGAGACCTTCGGTGCAGCTATGGGTCACGGCGGGGAGGGCACGGCACTGCCTTGTAAGCGCCTGAAACGTGGTGTTACAGCCGGCGGCAACGCCATGTGCATGCAAACCAAAGAAGCAAGCCTGCACTTGGTCGCTCTGCGGTCCTGCAAACCACACCCGCTGCCCCCTGATCATCGCACCTGGTACCCGGGGCCCCAGTGCAGCCGGGGCGCGTCGCGCCGCCTGCTGAACACGGCCGGGCTGTAGATGGGCGTGGGCGCGCTGCGCACGCGCATGCTCCGGCGGGCGCCAGAGTCCTGTGACGCCTGCTGCACACACAGCGGTAGCACAGTAGCCCGTAAGCGAGGGGCCGTGCAGTGTGACATCAACACGAGCAGGTGCACCCCGACAACCAAATGTGGGCGGATGCACCCAAGCACGGAAACGCATTTGGCCAGCGCACGCTGCAGCCTGAGGGTGAGGGTGATTGCGGACATACCGGCGCAGCAGAGTACACATGTACAGACAAGCCACGCTGGGAGGTGTGTATCATGGGGCAAACAGGCTCATGTACCGGGTGCAACACGACAACCGCATGTCCCGGAAGCATGAAATGCGGTAACTCTCCCATGCTGCCTTGCTCTTTCCTAGCACATCGCCAGCATGATTCATGCCAGACGCACCCGCTCACACCCGTGGTGCTCCCCGCGCCCGCCCCCCCCAGCTGCAACCTCAACCCGCAGCTCACGACAAAGGCCAGCCGGCCGGGGGGCCGGCCGGCCGGCCGGCCGGCATGCCCACAAGGCCACAGCCCTTAGGCTCATCAAGGCGCATTCAGTCGCCTGCTTACCCCCATGCGGTCTTCATATGAGGGCGGCACCTGCCCAGGCGCGTGCGCGGGTGCTGCATGTGGGTCGCTGGGGTCCAGCAGCTCAGCCGCCCGGCACAGGCGCAGCGCGCGCTGCAGCCCCTCGGTCAGCCTGCAGGGCGCGGGCGCAAGGGGCAGGGCGAGGGGAGCCTGGTGATGCAGTGTTTTACGGCAGCAGGGACCCAAGCGCATGCCAAACGACCAGGCGCGCACCATAACGCACGGACGGCCTCCACAGGATCACACAGCACCATCGCTTGCCACGTGACAGGTCGCTGAAATCAGCGCTGGGGAAAGGTTTATACTTTATACTACTAGGTAATTTGGTAATCGAGATTCAACAGCAAATAGCAGTGTTGGCATATACGCGTATGGTCAATGCCAAATTCACCCACGGAAAATATATGCTGTGCATGGCCCACCTGTACTGTATGCTGAGGCAAAGCGACGCATCAAACGAAGGCTCCGCGCTCGTGGCAGCCATGCGCAGCCACTGCAGGATGTCCGCCGCCACATCCTCCTCGCCTGCGGTGCACGCAAGTGAGGAGAGAGGGCAGAGCAGGGCATACACAGGGCAGGTTGGGAGGCCTCACAGCGCCCCGCAGAAAGATGAAAGGCTTTTGTGTGCATGGGTGTATGACCCACCAGCCGTTTCGAGCAGCGCGCTCACCCTGCTGCTCGGATGACCGGCGCAGCAAGCCCGGGCATATGCGCAATAGCTGCATGCGCATGTTGGCCGACCCCAGCATACAGCGGCTCTGCCTGCTGGCTGGAGGCAAGGCTGCGCATCATACGGGCCAGGTCGTCGCCCCCCAACCCCTCCCTCCCTCCACGCTCACCTGAAGTGCACTGCTGAGGCGCGTGGTTGGTCACGGGCGCGTGCACGCACAGCCACCGACGGTTGAATGGCTTCTGCCTGCTGGCTTGCACGACGGGAAGCCGAGGAGGGTTGGACATGGCGGGTGCGACGTACTCGAGCCCAGGGATGAGCTGGCGCGCAGGCGTGGTGCGTGGCGGAGGGGCAACGCAGGGCTGCGCCTGCAGAGCTGACTTTGCGGGGAGGTCTACTAGTGGTTCAGAAGGTTGGGTGGCTATTGTCAGCTCTGGAGAGGGAGGCACGGGAGGGGTTGATTCCTTCTTTGCCCCACCACGCCTTGGCGCCACCGTGTTCAACGAGGGTCCAGTTTGGTTGCGGTCATTTTGGGGCGCACTGACGCAGGTCGGCTCTGTAGCCGCAGCGGACGGCGCTGACGAAGGGGGTGGGGGCAGGTCGGTCTCTTGCTTGGGCTTCAAACTGAAGGCGGGGGGCTGCGATGCTGTTGGGGCATGTTCCTTATTTGCTCTGGGAGCACGTGACCGCGGGGGCAGGGCTCCCGCCGCCCCGCTGCCCGCCTGAATAAGCCCCTTGAGCTCCTTCAGCAGACCACCGTTGCGAGACCGTTTTGATTGGAGCCCTGGCACAACGTCCGGCTCGTCTCCCAAAGGCGACCTGTTCTCAGGTTTGCGTTTCGCTGCGTCCTGAACTTGCTGCGCAGGCGCATCGTTGTGTGCGCTTCCTGTGGGGAGGGTAGGGGTGAATTCGCTCTGACCATTCCTTGGCTTGCGCTGAGCAGGTACCACAGGCACAAGGCAGGCTCCCGCCGCCAGCGCCAGGCGGTCGCGGCTTGTTGTCCCAGCATCAGCCATTGCCGAAGAAGGATTGTTTACATGCTGTGCAGCTAGCTGGCCTAGCTGACCCTGGTTAAAGGTGTAGGAGGGATGTGCCACCTGCACAACAGCGCACGTCAGCACATACAAGCAGGGTCAAACATGTGGGGCCATTGCGGAGGTGAGCGCTTTGCAACAGCGCACGTCCCTGGCACACGCACAAGGCGGCAAGCTTTGCTTATCATACCAGCATGTTGGTGCAACTGGTTCCTTGCTCCATATGTGACGGCGGTGTGCTCTGCGAGGTTTACTACAACAGAGCGGCCGACGGTAGCCGCTTCAAAGTGCTTTGCATAGGGATAGGGAGGCAAAACAACAGTGGATGGGGCAGTGAGGTCAGCGAGCGTGCTAAGTGCAGGGCTAAATGGGTAGGAGAGTGGTGTGCCTGGTGCTGTGCCCCTCAATTAATGGGTTGGTTCAGCATGCTTCCATGTGTGCAAGATGACACGAGTACAAGAGGCGGCTTCAGTCGCATTATGCTTGCACATTCGTAAGGGGTAAACTCTTATCCTTGCTTGGCTGGGTATGAGCGCCACATGACACCGGCCATACGACAACATGCTCTGCACAACCCCAGCTCGTCTGAACCGTACATGATTGGAGTTGCGCTCCAAGTCTCACAGCAATATCCCTGACAGCTGCACTTCAATAAAATGGGCATGCGCTTGTCCTTGCATGCTGGATGCTTGCGTACCCAGACAGCATAGCTGCAGGCGAGCGCCCATGTTTCGATGAATCTGGCATTTCTGCACTTAGTCGCCCCTTGATGCGAGGCGCCCTTGATGCGAGGCGCCCCTTGATTCAGAGGTGTTGGAAATAATCTGATCTGTCCGGTATGATCATCAACATTGAGCAATGCCATACCCTGCTGCACTTGTGTGACATGGAAACCCTTGGGCCTGGCACATCATGTATGCGCTGACGCGATCAGCAAGATCAGCTTGCTTGCTTGTCAGTCCTGCTGGCATGCGTCTCTGAAGGTGCAAGATCGATGTGCGCAGCTGCTGCGGCACTATTGTTGCTGGCACCATGGCGCGACGTCAACACGCTGGCCCGAAACAGGAACACTTGGACTGGCAGGGCATTTCAGGGTGGGCCCCATTGGGGCATTGGTATGTATGTTGTGTACCTATTTTGATATCACTTATGACATGATATCGCAGCTGCAAAAGTGTATCAAGTGCTCCTGCTTCTGCTACACATCACCTAGTGTGTGCATGCTTGTTGAGGCGCACGCAACCCTTGCAGCCCTGTCTGCCCCCCATTATTAACAGCTTGGATGTGCGGTCCAGTAAGCAACGAAGCACTATGCAGCCTGGGCTGAGCAACACGGTGGTCACAGGGTTGGAGTCACAGCTAGCTAGAGCAACAGCGTCCGAGCGCTATTTGATGCCGCTATCCAAAGCGTTCGGACGCTGTTCAAGCGGGGCTGCACCAACAAAGCCCCCGCACGCCAGAGGTTGAAACAGCAAGCACACATCAGCACCTGGTAAGGGCACTGGGTCTGAGCATCGGGAGTGATCCAGGTTCGACGCAAGGTTGACGCGGGCATCGCACTGTAGCCTTCGTGTTAAAGCGTGAGTGCACAGAAGATTAGATTGAGAAGGGCCACAAAAGCATAATGGCAACTGTTGGTGACCCAATTCATTGGTTCCAATAGGCGTGCCACAAAACGATGCACCGAAACCGTCCGCTACTCTGCTGGTCAGCATAGGTGCAGAGGAAGCGCCATACACAAGGATGGATCAACCGCTGGCAGCTGCGTGTTGTGCGTGGTGGTTATGTCCTGTGCTTCAGGGTCGCTGGCGGCCTTGCATGGACCCCGCCTGCTGCCGGACCGGGGCAAGGCGGGGGCAGCCTAGCTAGCAAGCAGATTCCATACGATTGTGTGGCCCGAGGGGGCCTCAATACTCAACCTGAGCGCTCAAGCCAATATGCATAATAAATTGCATGCCCCAAGTTCTACCCCTACACATGCACACAAGGGCCGCATGCAGCCCCGCGCGCATGAATGCATCCGTTCACCATCCTGTCATTTCCGGCTCAAGCGCGGCAGCAGCTAGCTCGCACCTTGGTCGCAAAGAGTGACTCGCTGAGCTTGCGTATGGCGTCCGGCCGCGCCTAGCGATCTGAGCATCAATTCGATTCAGGCTTTGGGTAATGCTGATGACCCATGCGCCTTGTCATCCACGCCGCGAATGAGAAGCGAGTACCTGTGCGCCCACACACACACGCGCATGCGCATGCGGGCAGCAACGACAGCAGCAGGCACATGGCTGTGGAATGATGCCCTGCCGACCCCCGTTGTTGGCACCGCGTCACGCTAGTGATGTTGCTCATGGTGAGGGAGTGCGGTTGGCCATCAAGACGGCAGTGCGTCGGCCCGCAGCCTGGATAACTGCTGCGGAAGCCAGCCTGGGGGCGCATAGCGTCATGCTACCATTGTCAGTGCCCCGGCCACCGGCAAGTTGGAAACGGATGCAGCCAACAAGTCTGGACGGATGACGCTTGACGCACCGGTGGCACTGTCCAGGCCGGAGCCGGTGTTTTGTGAGCCTTACACTGCTTACCACCAGCGCTTCAGGTATGCAGCAGGTAACAGGTAGCTGGTTTGACTTTTGACCACTGTTTAGCATCGCATAAGAAACCGCTGCATGACATGTGCCTCGTGCGTCCCGCCATGCACATAGCCCGCCCTCGCCCTAGCCAGCTTGCCTGCGCACATGCACGCCCATAAGAAGTGATCGCCCGGGCTGCATGACACACCAAGGCGCTCATGTAATCATATGTGGTTGGAAATACAGAGTGCATGCATGTGCATGTATGGGGCAACCAGTTTCCATGTTCATGCGCCAGGTGTCTGCCGTGAGCCTGCACACGCCACCACACGCAATCCTCTGTTGCCAGTGCATGCGAGCCAATGCACAAAACTGTGACCGGCGTGCAGAAAGATACCGGGGATTTACAATGGTCATCTTGAATACACTGTTGACACAACACACACTGGTGCACCACTTGCTGCGTTACGACTGATCAGGATGCTCCACCAGGCAGAGGCACAAGCAAGGCACTAATGCAGCTAGGCAGGCAAGCCGTGTATGAGATTATTTTCCCTGCCACACACAGAAAAATATCAAGATGAATGGACAAATCAATGTGAACAATTAATGTCGTGTTTGGCAACGACCTGGCACAGGTCTTGCAGGCAGGCATACACAGCCGCAACTAACTTGGCCAAGGCCCACTGTGAGATCCAGCCACAAGCAGCGTTCAACTGCTAGTTTCAGTCAGCATACGCCCGGCACACGCCGCTCATCGTGTAGCCTTGGATAGGTGGCAAACCGGAATTGCTGTCTCAACGTGTCTGTATCCGTATCCTGTCACGAGGATACATAGTACTGCAGCCGACACCGCTAGGTCAAACCGTGCGCGGCAAAACCACTGCAAAACCCATATCACCCTCAAAGAGGCATGCACAACGAGACAGGCGTGGCCATAGGCCAGCCCGGACTGACAACAACACAGGCAGCTTGTCTGGCACTGAGTGACCTTAGGACCGCCAAGCAGCAGCACGAGCAGCGTTGCCCTCGCCACCCTCAGCACCTGGATCCGGATCGACGGTCGTGAACTGCGCGAACACCAGCAGAGCCAGCTTTGGGTGAGGAAGGTTGTTGCCAAAGAAATCCAGAACCTCCTGTGGAAGGACTGTCTTCATCACATGGTACAGCTCCGAAGACATGCTCCCGAGGAGCAAGTCGATAGGAATGCCGTCTGGGCCCTGGTTCATTACCAGGACCTTGCGTGACAGGCTGTGCAGGTGGTGGCGCAGCGCGCATACCGCCTGCAGCACACTGTTGAAGCGGGTGTCCTGCATAAGCTGTGCCCGCATAAGCTGCATATCGTTGCAGCGCCGCCGCTTCTGGACGACAGGCAGGTCATGCATCTCGTCGTAAATCCGCGACAGCGGCGTCAGGGAGTCAAAGAACGCCTGGATGCTGTCAGAGTTCAGAAACGCATATGCTGACAGCATCAGCTGCACAAGCACGTTTCTCGTACTGGTGAACTCCTGCATCAGGTGTGAGCTCAGCACTTGCTGCACCGACGACACTGATTCCAGGTTGGAGCCAGCAAGCGCGCTCGCCTGGGGCCCACTGGAAGGCTGCGGGGTTGCAGCGTGCAGGGACGACTGCCAGTCGGGAACTGCTAGTGAGCCCCTTTGGCTCAAGCCTGCGATACCATCCGAAGGACCTGACCCTTCCGCTCCCTGTTCAGCGTCAAGGCCGGCAACAGGTGCGTGTTGGTGACATTGAGTTGCGTATCTGTGCCATGTACCCCGCAAAGCTGGAGACGAGCACACATCACAGCAGAGGTAAAGCAAGGAGAGCAGAGATACCAGGTTGGGGCCTAACCGAAATGCCTGCGTATGTAAACTGACCCTTATGCACTGTCAGCACCCGCGACAGCGCCTTGCTGGTGTGCAGACTCACCGATCGCACTCCAGATGATGCAGTGCTCTTGAGGAGCAGATCCAACAGTTTGGGGTCCTGCTGTAGCGCCTGCAGCATTTTGGGTTCTTGCTGGATCATCTGCAGCAAGGCAGGCGGGATACCTCCAGACGAGTCCGCTGCACCAGTGCCGAAAGCCTCCAGAGCGGACACCTGCGCGTTGCCCTGGCCTGCTGCACCTGCACTGCGCAGCTGCTCCATCAGGCTCTCTGGGTTGGTCTGTGTCGCCCCGCTACCTTGCGCCGCTCCACCACCCCAGTGCATATGCGCTGCATGGCCTGCAGCTGCAGCAGGACTGCTGAACGAAGAGGAGCCAATGCTGGATACATCATATGCCTTGACAGGAGTGTGCGGAAGGGACGGTGCAAACTGGTTCCCAGACAGTGGCTGCATGGGGGCTGCCCCGCGAGCTGGCGTGGTAGGCTGGCCAGTAACATAGCCTCCTAGGCCACCAGAAGTGCGGCCATGCTCCTGCAAATCTGTGTACACACGCCGTGCACACAAACCAGGGTTGGCACACGTCAGGGTTGGCATTTGGGCAGATTACAGTAAACTGCAACTGGAGGCTCACGGGTATTGTAAGGAACGAATTCTGGCCAAAACATCGTCCTTAATGTTTGCTCTTAAACAAAGCTGTGTACGGTGAGCATGTTGGACGGCGCAACCACCAAGCAAGCATATGTCTCACATGTGCCCTCCTTACCGCCAGGCAGCAGTCCAGGGGGAAGCTGGGCCCCAGGGCCCATAAGGCTAGGAAGCGCTTTGCCAAAACCGTCCGACAGCGACGCAAGCTGCTCTGCTTGCGAATACCACTGCTGCAGGCCATCGCTTGTTGTGGCCTCTGCACCACCAGCAGCCACGCTAGAATCCAAACCAGCAAACTCGCCCCACTGGTCCTTGGAAGGTGAAGGCTGCATGGCGCCTATGCCACAGGCCGCTCTGGCCTGTTTGCAGACGCAATCACGACAGTGTTGCGTCACACGGATGCAGCTTTGCAACTCAAGGCCTGCAAGCAACAGCTTCTAACCACGGCCCATCGCGGTGGCTTTAACAAGTGCGCTTGTGCCAAGGCTGAACACGAAAGCTGCCGTGCAAGGGTGTTATATGTCGACCGGCTTGAGAATGGCCTCAAGCGACCACGCCCAGGGCCGGAAGCAATTTGCAGCGCACTTGTGTGCTACGCGCTCGGCGAGTCTGGTCTTCGTTGAGGGTGGGCGCGCACCATACTAGCCAGGGAAGCCAGCAACCCCAAACAACAGCCCTCCGCACACCAATCAGGCCAGGATGCACTTACCCGCGATACACAGGAGGCTTCCACCGTACCAGGCGAGGCCTAGACAACCAACGCTTCACAGAGAGCAACGGCACCGAGCGGATCGCAAGCGTCGCCTGTTTCCAGGTATGCCGGAAGGCTTAACCTGATCTACTCTCCAGCTTTCGCAACAAGTTCTAGCAGCACACAGGCATATTTACCAGGAAGAAAGTGTGTTATATAAGATTATGGTACCATAGTGGACATACAGCGCTGCGCACTACCAGAAACCAGGTGCGTTTCTTGAACTCAGTGCATGCCGAGCATGCATCACTTTGCTCATTTAAAAGGGCAGATAGCATCTCATGAAGCAAAGAGAGCATGATGCATTCACACAATGTGAATGAAGTAGGGCACGATCTGTCCTGGCACTGTTTTCCCTTGCATCCTTGCTTGTGTGCAGGTGTTCTGACAGCGACTTGCCGCCGTTGTGCACACAGAACAACGTGAAAAGAGGCAGTGCTTCACATTTGACAGCCTCACGAGTTCGCTGAGGCTCTACAATTGTGTGTTTGACGTATCGAAACATGCGTGTGAAGTGCAGTGCGCCTTCATCCGAGCGAGCAGTTCACTGCGTGCCATACCCGTGAGAGCCCTTCTGCACACAGCATTGCCTTGCACGACACATTGTCACAGAGCGCTGCCTTTGGAAACGCCTTCTGTGCACTCCGCTTCCGCAACGCTCACTCCAAGTGTTCATGTCAACGCCGCGCGTTTGCTGTCGTCACTGTCGTCACAGGAAGGCCTTGCCCCCTTCACTTGCTCTTGGGTATCACGAGCGTGGGGAAGTACGGATGCATGCTAAAATCCAACGTGACCTGCAAACCAAAGACGGTGGCAAGCACATCCTTTTCGCACTCACGAGGAACAACACATCACGATACATCCGCCGGCGAAGATGACAGAAACGAAAGCACGCAAGCCAATTTTAGTATTAGACAGCAAAAACACTACAACAGTAAGAAACACGTAACAACCACCGAGGTGGGACAAATAATCAACCCCTTGCTTTGTGACTTACCAGGCCCTGGTCAGTATCCCCACGCTGCAGCTTTTTGGCCATCACTCCACAGGCGATGCTGTTCAGCACTGCCACTCGCTCCAGAGCCTTCCAGCGCGCCTCCTGCTCAATATCACCACTGTCTGTGGCTGCAGCCTTCAGACCCCGCTGCTGCTGACCGCCTGAGCCGCTGCTACTGCTGCTGACTAGCCAGGCGACACGCGTACGCACCTGCACAGACAGCACGGGTCATCAAAATTACCAACAGGAGCACACCAGCAGCGAACAGCGGGACCATACTGGGCACAGGCATGCCCGGGCACCTGCACGTGCCCCTCTGAAACACACACCTGCAAGAACGAACGGGATGCCATCTGTAGGACATCCGCAGGGTCCTTGCCCACCATGTCCATTGAGACACTGTAGTCCTGCCAAGCCAGGGGGGGCGGGTGTGAGACCACACTGAAGGCCATGAAGCGCTGGTCAAACTGCTGTTGAAGCGTGCTGAACGTCAGGGCGGGTGTCGGCAGTGCACCTGCAGCATCATTACCGCGCGGTAGTGGGGTTTCATTTGCCAGAAGGGGCGGACTTAGCCCCTGCGTGGGCTTGAGCATGTAGGCAAGCCAGTTGTCCTCGCACACCTGCTGTACGACAACGGCCCGGTGCGGTACCCTCAGCCAGGGGGCCCAATAAACCCTAAAACCCTAAAACCCTAAACCCTAAACCCTAAGCCCTTCCTCAGCAGCAAAGTGTTCAGGGGCTGAGCGCCAACGCAGAGTGGCACATCAAGCGCACGTGCAGGTCATTTGGTCGTATGGGGCGGCCAGCAGCCGCGAGAAGCCGGTGCCAGCCCAGCCAGGGGCCTGCCGCTTGCATAGTTGCATGCACCATGCACGGCCCTCGCATCCCAGAACGTAATGGGGTGTGGGATTAGTGCGTGTGGAGTGAAATGTAAAATGCCTGGCTAGGAGGGTGGGGAAGTGGCTGATTGATTGAGAGAATTTCACCCCCGACCCCGTCCCATGAATTGCATCACCCTCCACCCAAAAATGTATGAGGATCAAGCACTGCATGGGGGAGGTTGCAGTCTCGTCGTGTGCGGGGGTGCCGACCACTGGGGCGCAATGCAGGATGGCTGCCTGCGTGTACATATCCTGCAAGCGGGGCGCCAGTGTGCGGGTGTGCACAGCAGGTGGCGGCGCAAGCACGCGGCGATGTGCCAAACCCTCCCCAAGACCTTGTCAAGACCCCAAGACCTCTAATTGTTGAATCAAAGCGGTCGACAGCCTGCCATCACCGCCCGCAGTACAGTTCCAGTATTACGGTGTGCGTAGCACTGGTGCTTTTTGCACACCACGGCAGTGCTTTGCTGGCGGTCTCCCTCTGACGGGAGCGTGGGCCTTGTGTGGGTGACATGACATGACATTACTGTGTGTACATCCGTGGTGTACATCGCAGTTGCCCGTGCACCACTACGCTGCACAAGGTACACCCACCTGCCGCAGCCAGGCCGGCCATCATGCGCAGCAGGCCCTGGCACAGCAGCCCCAGCACCTCCGCCTCAACGCCCTCCACCAGGTCAGCGTGTGATGGGCCGGGGCCGCCACGCACGCCGGCAGCGTTGCGGCGCCGCACGGTGTCGGTGTACAGCTGGGTCATGGCGCTGCACAGGAAGTCACAGTACCTGAAACACACACACACACACACACACACACACACACGCAGACACGCGCACATGACACGTCGCCACCCTCAGGTGCAGTTTCCAGCCTTACGTATACGCACACTTCATGGCCCCACGGGAAGCACATCGCATGGCCCAACAGGAAGTAAACCTTATGAACACACGCACATGCAGTTGCCAGGTGGGGGGCCAGTCTTATCAGGCAGGCTATAGCGATTGACACGTTGCCAGCACCAGCAAGCCGCAGTGCGATATGCTACGACGTGCAGCATAAACGCATGACCAAATGGATGGCCCTGCATTACTCTTTTGATAGGTGGGCCATATTCAAGCATCAGCTCAAGCATGCACAGTCCTATCAGATGCATAGCATGTATGATGTATTGGAGCAGGACACGAAGACAGGCCAACTGCTAAATCATTGACAAAACCATGGTCACAAGCAAATGTAAGGTGTACGGGTGATCCCAAAGTGCGCTAAGGCAGGAGCAAGCCAGCCAGGGCAGGTGTGCACACCGGTGCACCAACCACTCACCAGAACACAAACGCGTCCTCATGCAGCTGGTACAGGTTGAGTTCGAACCCCATGAGGAGGTACAGCAGCATGCTGCGACATGATTGGTACTCAGCCCAGCTGGACAATATGGCCTGCGGGTGAGAGGCGGGGTAAAGGCCATCAACGCACACCACTGACTGTCAGCGCATGCATATAGACGCGTGCATGTGCTGCAAGAATGTGGTGTAACTGCAGCCATTTAGAGCGCCACTGGCGTGTACAATGTGCGGGGCAGATCAAAGCGCAGGTGAAGCACACAGACTCTTCAAGCGAGTTGCGGTGAAGGAATCCTAACGGTGGTGTGTGTCCAGGCCAGGCGCTGTCAAGCAGTCAAGCAGGCAGCAGGTGCATGCGATGCGACATGCAAATATGCAATGCATGTGCCTGCGCAGGCGAGCGCTGTCACACACGGCAGCATGTGATGGCTTGCGTGTGTGGACTGTGTACCCCCCGCCTTCGGATCTGTCACGCACCACGTTTGCATTTGGGTCGTTCGCTGCCGCCAACTCGTCATCCGTGAATGCCCAGCCCTGCTGTTTGAGCGCCGTGATGAGCTGCGGCGTGAGGTCCGCGTTGGCGCCGTGGTGGGTCATGTTCTCCCAGTCCTCGAGGCCGCGCCTCAGGCGGCGCCGGCAGCGGCACTTGTTCATGAGCATCGCCTGACACCAGTTGCCCGCCTGCCCAGCATCACACCACCATCACATGAGTGCACTGGCATAGGATGTACCAGGATGCTCCAGGATGTTGGTGTAGGAATGCTGCTGCGCTTGACCTGCCCACCCACTCACCCACCCGCCCACCCACCCACGTCGCCGCCGTCAGGTGCAGTTCCCATCCTCATACGCATGCACACTGCACTGCCCCACGGAAAGCACACTGCACTGCCCCACGGGAACCAAACAACTCTCAACCCACCCACGTGGGCCCTGAATGTGCGTGCGTGGTGGCATGTTGCGCACGACCGCTGATGCACATTTACACACTCTCACCTCCTCATGCCAGCTGAGTGCGCATTGTCATTGGGTTCATGTCTAGCATGGACGAATGGGTCGACACACGATGACAAGCACCACAACTGACAAGCACACACGCTCGCACACCTGCCATGCCTGGACTCGGCTCCAAGCCGAGCACCTCAGCAGGCAGCAGTAAGCCAAGCTCACCCACCGCAATGACGGCTTGCTCCAAGAACATCGCGGTCTCGCTGTTGATTGCGCCCAGACCCTCCACCCCCACAGCGCTGGCCAGCATGTCGTGGCTGGGCACCCAACGTGGCAGCACGGCGGTGGTGCTGGCCGCACCCACACCCAGGCTGCTGGAGCCGTCCCACCTGCAGCAGCATGCCGGCATCGTGTCACTACATGCAAGGGGCCATCATCAACACATTCTTTCGCATGCCGGCAGGACTCAGTCATGCTTCATTCCAGCTTCTACACTATGTTCCAGCCCTGATGGCCATGCATGGTTGTGATGATGTCAACACATCATGCTTGCACCGGCAGGTGAGGGATGCTGCCGTGTGTTTGGCACCACTCAGCGCATCGCTCCACGATCAACGTGTGGCCAGCTGCTGCACCCCTGGATGCCTGGCGCTGGCGCTGGCAATGGTGCTGGCAGTGGCACCGCCTCGCCCGGTCACAGGTGGCCAGCCAACGCCTAACAGCCCCAACCGTGCCGCCGACCCGCTCACTGCCTCACTGCCGGCACTCCATCAAAGCCATCACAGCACAGCGTGAGCGCGCAGATGCCCCTGACAAGTTAACAAATGGCCTCCCTCACTCGCAGTCGCGTGATATCACCATGCGCATGCGCACGCACGCACCTGGCGGGGCTTATGAGCATGTGCAGCGCAGAGCGTGGTATAGCGCCCGGGTTAAGGCTGTGGAAGGTGGACAGCATGTGCTGCAGCGCACGATAGCTGCACAGAACGGCACAACAGCACAACGGGGGGCTGCAAAATCTGTCGGTCCATGGTGTGCGTGGCGGACTGCATCCGATCCCGCCCATGCATGTTTGTGAACCCAGCTGCGCCTGACTAGGAGGCCGTGCAGGATTCCTCGGTTCGCACTCGGAACCAGTCAACATGTAACGCCCGCATTGGATGAAAACATGGGCCCCCCGCAGGGTGGCACACAGCGTGCTGCAGAAGCAGTACAATGACTGCCACCGCTCCACGGCTGAGGCGCAGGCAATCTCAGGCTCTACCCAGCACAACCCAGCACACATGAAGCACACTGCTGGTGTGTTGCGGTGTGGGAGGGCCATGCGGTCCATACCCACTGCTGGCTCGTCCACAGCTGTCCCGCACCTGGATGCCTTGTGAAGGTTTCTAGTAATGAAGAGCAGGTGCGAGAGAATGCCATGCAGGCATGTGTACGCCTGCTGGGGCGTAAGAATCTGCACACACACAGCGTCACCCACACAGCGCCACACGCACACGCACACGCACACACAGATTGGCGACACTGTCAGCCACCACTGACTGCAACGCATGCATCGAGCCATGCAAAGCCCCATGTGCGCTGTGCCGACCCATATGCCACCCACCCACCCTGACGTTGATTGCACGTGCCGTGCTGCGCATGTCGCACTGCGCTGAGCAAGCACAGTGGCCCAACAGCATTCAGAGGGTTGTCTCGAGCGTTGTGTGCTTCAGGCCATCACGAACCTGAAGCAAGCGTGGGGGGGCGGGCCCAAGCAAGTGGCGGTTGGCCTCCGGACAGCAACATGGGGGGCTGGGTGTGGACGTGCTCACAGCAGCTGCTGCTTCTGATGCTGCAGGCGCGTCCGCTGCCAGCTGTGCTGACTCGGGTGCCATGCGAGGCTGCAGCGCCTGCAACGCGTTCAGAGCGATGCTGAACTTGTGGGCCGCAGCGGAAAGGTCGTCCACAGCCGCGGCATCGTCGGGGGTGCCGGTCTTGCTTTTGCTGGTGTTGCTGCCGCGAGCCTTCCCGTCATGCTGCTGCGCGCCAGCAGCAGCGCCTCCCTTCTTGCTGCGACGCGCAGTTCCCGTTCCGGCGCCTGATGCTCCACCGCTGTCGTTGTTGCTGCTGGTGCCGGTATTGCTTGCGCTTTCAGGATGAATCCCAAGTAATAATTGAAGGCCCTGTGGGTAGGAGGGGAACATATTAAGCGCAGCTCAGCAGCACCATGTACCCCGCGTACTGACGCACATGGTGGAGTGATCTCTCTGCGCACGGCTCCCTCCAAAGCAATCTTACAGCTGCCCTCTGGTTACGCAGGCTTGTGACGCATCCATCACCACACACACCGAATCGGTATGTTGGGCAGTGCAGAAGGATGCCAGGTTCAGGGCCATGCCTCATTACATGCACACCACGGCCAGGATGCTGCTGAGAATTATATGATTGCCCTTTCCTTCCACATACATCAAGGCACCAACCCTTGGTGTGTGTAGACTTTCTCGGCAGTCCCGCTTTCAGCCGACACCTGAGAACGGGACTGCTGAGAAAACTGTACAGCTGTAACAGTGATGTATGTACACTACAGCCAGAGTATGCGAAAGCCACGTTTTCCTCACCTCCAACAGAGCAAGTCGTAGTTGGAGGTGCGCCAAAACCTGAGCCGCTGCGGTTGTGTCCGGCTGCGGTTTCGCCCCACACAACGCGCAAAAGCGAACAGGTCAACAGGTCAGAGTGGCAATCATGCACTGCACAACAGTATTTGGCACGTAAATCTCACACCACACTGCCGACAGCAGCCACTTGCACCACCGGCCCACCTTGGTTTGCGCCGCGATGGCGGTGAGCAGCAGTTGCCTGGCGTCCTCGCAAAGGCTTTTCAGGTTGGGTGTAGTGAAGTTGCTCAGAGCACTAACACTGAAATCTTCCTCCTGTATTGCACAGCACGGTAAAGCAGTGCTGAGCTACCCAGTTTTGTTGGCAGCAACCGCTACTTGTTGGCAGCAACACGGCGTACCTCGCACACTCCGCCCTGGTAAACAACTTCCCATATGCCACTACAAGTCGCTTTGAGCCCCGTGTAGAAAGCCTTCATGGTAGTTCCGGCGGGACAGCTGCAAAGGACAACCGTTATTGTGCGTGCTGCATTTGTTGAGCAGCAGCCACAATTGCGCGTGAACACAAACCCAAGCACCACCTCGCAACACCGTCCACAACCATGCGTACCTATCTAGCTGAAGTGAGTAGCTGCAGGCACAGACCGTCTCCGCGATTGAGTTCCCAGCATACCAGGAGGCCTCAAGCACGAGCGTATGGTCCCACACGCTCAGCATGCCCGAGTCGTCCTGGTCCCACAGCGGTGCAGCTGCAGTTTCTGGAGGAGCTGACTGCGCGTGTGCAACAGCTGCGTCCATTTTGGCGTTGCCAAGCTCCATTGCGCTCATCGCTTCATACAGGCTGAAGGCTTCGCCGTGAACAAGCTGGCCAACCTGTAAACAGCACCAGATAACCAGAAGTTAAGTGGAGTGTCTACAGGCATGGCATACAGCTCGTTGATCCTGTGTTGCAGACGCCATACTAGCCTGAAGCGCCCCCCTGGCTGCGCGTAACAGCTCCAACACCGAGGTGGCCATATTTAACCGTGTCCTTGCGAACAGCGCGCCCCGCGCACAGGTCACTCAGCGTGTGGTGCAGCTCGAGGCACTTGCAAACCAACTCTCAAGCACCAGGCATGATCTCCTGCCAATTCATCCTGTACTCATGATTGCGCACGGTGCATCGCATGCATTCATAACATACCTGCATCATGCCTGTATCACACCACCGTACCTACGGACGGGCAAGGCGTGTAGCGTGAGGTGCAATCCTTACTTTGATGCATGGACAACAGGCAGGTACAACTGTTGACTGTCATGTCTGGGGCAGCTGTGGGTCAGTGGTAGCACTGGTGCGCGATCACTCGCAGGTGGCCACCGCGCGCCTCACTAGCTGCTGCCGTGATGCCGTGTGTTGCGCCGCGCTCATGAGCCGGCACCAGCTTGGCCACTGACAAGGTGGCAACTGCTAAACCTTGACCTCTTATTGCTGCTGGTAGGCGAGGCTGCTGTAAGCATGCGCGCACACAGTGTGCAACTCTGTTACAACAAAGCCTGACTGTTCATGCACACGCTCCTTGTGGAGGATTACGATTGGGTTGAGGCCCCCGTCCAGCAATACGTGTGCGCACACGTGTGCATGCGCGTGCGCGTGTATGCCGCCTGGCTTCTGTTGATCAGCTGCGTAGGTGCAGGGAACTCGGCTGAGGCGTTGGCCAGCGTGCCTGCCGGGCAGTAAGGTGTTGAGACGGGGGGAACACGCATGCAGTGCTGCTCCTGCCCGCAGGATGTTGTACTGTGGTTTGATTTAACGCTGGACCAGTGGCGATCCATCGCCTCCGCTCGACCCACCTTCCGTCACCCTAGCGGGAGCTTTACACTGACAAGTTGATGCGATGGACGTCAGACTGTCAGATGAGTGACCTCTGCCAGTTCCAAGCCACCCATTGTGCCGTGGTGGTGCTGAGCTACACCCCACACCATCACCATTACTATTACCATGCCCTACAGGCCGCAGCCCAAGGCGTTCACGAACCGTCATGGTCAAGCATGTGCAGTTAGAGTCTGCTAGTACTCCTCTAGTAGTCCTCAGACGCAAATAGCTCGTCGTCTGTGAGCTTCTGCAGGCGGCGCAGGAAGGCGTCCGTCAGCGTCTGCTTCACCACAGCAGGCGGGCCTGTCGCAACGTAGCGCTGGGCAACATCCAGCGAGCGCTCCACCTGCACCCACCCACCCACACACCACACCACACACTCAACACGCGCAGCCCATGAGCGACAGGGCCTGCGACGCCCGCATGTAGAGCTATAACTTGGTGTGTGCAAGTGTGCAACGGTGGGCCACAAGGCACCACACCAAGGGATACAATCATACAAGGCTTGTGTATGAGGGCAGTCCTATGCCATAACACGCAATGGCACGCAAGCCTGTCGTGGCCTCAGGCAGAGGCCCTCGAGTTGTTGAACTGTACCGTATCAGCAACCTTGCGCAAGGTTGCTGATACGGTACAGTTCAACACAAGTCCATCAGATCCCCCCTGGCTGGCCGCACGGCTGTGTACAGCGCAGCTCTCAAAGCCCCCCTTGACGCATCTCCCTGGCCAGCACACGAGGCGGAGGGGGGGCGCGGCCGCTACTGTACCTGCAACAGCCGCTGCACCGAGGCCTCTGCCGTGGTGCGCGTGACGCCGCCGCCGGGGCCAGCCGCCGCTAGAATGGCGCACATGCTGGGCAGCAGCGCAGGCAGGTGCGGCTCCAGCTGCGCACCATACTTTGCCGCCGGTACTTCCATGGCTAGCCGCCGCACTGCCAGCAGCGCTTGCCGCTGCACCTCCGACACCTGGTCAGGGCCCAGCAGCGCCTGAAGCACCCCAACACATGCTGCAAAGCACGGCAGCAGCAGGAACAACGACACACGTCGCACAAGAACGGCGTGAGTTTATGCTACAGTATGTGCAGCAGGCGCGTGTGTGGGCTACAGCAGAGCGTGCTGAATGGATGTTTGGTACAAATAGCAGTGTGAAAGCTGCAATGAGGGTGTGTCGCCAGATGTTCGCCACAATTACGGGCGGTGAGAGCAGCAGTGCGACAGGAGCTTGTTCATTGGTGATGACTTCATCTGTGCCTTGGTCGATGTTTGCATTGCGGTGGCCTCACAAGCCGTTCATGTAATCCTGTATTTATGAGGCTATCAGCAGTGTATGTTGAGAGGACATGTCGCCAGAGCCTCATGCAGCGCACCATTTGTGGTGGCAGGGAACTTGGCAGCCAGGCGGCCAGCAGCACGGCCCGCCGCGATGCGCACAGGCATGTTCTCATCGCGTGAGGCGCGCAGGATGGCGTCCTGCAAGGCCTGCAGCAGCGCCGCATCCTCCGCCAACGCGCTTCCTGCGCAAGTGAAACGAATGAGCCAGCCAGCGTGAGCGCGGATGCGTACACGACTGTGGTCGACCTGACAGGGCAGGTGAGGGGCCATCATCAGCATACCCTGCTTGTAAGTGGTACTGCACTGGGATAATGAAATTAGCCTCTTGCTGTCGATAGACCGAACTGGTTCCCCCGCCTATGTTAACGACGGCACACGCGCACACGCGCACACACGAACGCATGCACGCACGCACGCACGTACGCACGCACACGCACCGCATGCGCACACGCGTCGTTGCTGCATGTTCGCACCTGCATGCTGTGCAGTGGTGGCGAGGATGACGCCGTTGAGGTGGCGCATCGCGGGGTGTGGCGGCAGCGGGCCCAGCGGCCCTGAGGCAAGCAGTCCGCGCAGCACCTGCATCCACACCAGCGTGGTTTGGGTTTGCTTCTCAGTGTCACATTCAGCCTTGCCACCTATCCAATGCTACACACCAACATGTAGACAAATTGTGTTGCTAACAAGATGTGCTCAAAGGGTGCGGCCCGGTCACCCCGTGCCCACGTCAACCATTATTGTGTTGCATGTATGTGAGCTCCCAGCAAGCCAGCGGTAAACCCAGCGGTAAACCCAGCAGGCACGCTCAACGCGACTGCAAAGGAGCAAGCAAGCCGCTCACACCAGGGCCTGTAGGCTGCTAGTGCTGGTCAGCGGCTGGCTGCTAGCGCTTGCTAGCGGTGCTTGCACCATCCAGTCGGGGCATTTGAGGCACGGCCCTGGGTGGGGATACACGCGGTCATGTCGCTGTAAGAAAAACACCTCACGATGCCCCGCCTCACCTCGACGCTCGCGCAGCAGCTCAACGCCCCCACGCTGGCGCCCAGCGCCAGGCGGTACGGCTCGTCCTCGGCCGCGCCCCCCGGGCGGCTGCCAGCCTTGATGGCCTCCGCCAGGCTGCCGGCCACTGCGCTCACGGCGGCGGGGCTCAGCCGCGCGCCGGCGGTGAGCAGTGAACCGCGCAGCGCACGCAGGTGCGCGTCACGCACCTGGAGCAGCAGCGTCAGCGCCAGCAAGCAGCGGCACGTGAACGCACATAAGCATGGTGAACAAAGCACACATGGCTGAGGACAGGTTGCAACAGCTTGGCCAAAAGGTGTGTGCAGCAGCCCAGCAGGCTGTGGCAGGAGGTGTGCGACAGGCGTGCCTTTCTGGGCCTGCGGGCGTTATCGATCAGCAGTTAGTGATGCGCAAGATACTGCTGGCGCAACGTTGCACAGGACAATCTTGGCGCAAAAGGATGCAACATCAGTGCTGCTGAACGTGGTGCTGCTGTTTCTCATCCCGTTTGCAAGCAGCCTCTGGACTTCTGATTTGCAGTTTCATTGTGTACACTTCATCACCATCACCAACACGCACAGTAGTGGGTAGGCAGGCACTGACAAGTAACAGGCGGCGGCAACGCCCGCGTCGCAGCCGGCAAAGTGGGCTGCATGAAGCCTGACAGGACGCATCAGCAGACTGCCAGCTACAACCTGGCTGCAACACGAATTGCGCCTCATGGCCGCTGCTGCGTAATGTGCATCGTCACGGTGTGGGCATCGGCCCCCCCCCCAAAAGCAAAACGACGGTCTCACGGCTGCGTGCTGCCCCTCCCTTCCAAACCACTGCCGGTTGCCGTTCACCGTGATTATCCACCGTGCTTCACCTGTCTGGTGCCGCCCATGGCGTTACACCCACCCACGCATATAATTACACTGCACGGCCCCACGGAAAGCATACTGCATGGCCCCATGGGAACCAAACAGTTCTAAACCCACCCACCTGTGGCTCCGCCATGCGGCCCTGAGACGCCAGGTCCTGGACCAGCGGATCTACGCGCGCACTGAGCGCCGTCAGCACGCCCAGGTTGTCCGCGGCATGATCACGCACCTGCCAGCACGCAGCACGCAGCACGTTGCAAAAGCGCACGATGAAAAAGGCAGCGAGCAGAAGACATGCGCAATTGCCTAACTGTCAACCGGCCAGGAAGGCAGCTATTGCGCAACTGCATCAGGTGCAGTTGAATACACATCGTGTGGCACCTTCGGACACAAGCATGTTTCGGTTTGCGGTGCGATATGGTCACTCACATGCGCCATCCGATGCCTCTACTGCTCTGCTCGTCACACTTCTGGCATTATTAAGGCTGGGCGGGCGGGTGCAAAGACAGGATGGTGGAAGTGTGGAACTACCACCACACTCCCCATCTGGGGGGAGCATGGGCCGTATGGCCAACACGCTCCTGACGCAACATAACATAACAATAAGCGCTACACTGCCACACCCACCACTGCCTCTGCATCGTTGAGGCACTTTAGGAAGGTGGTCTGAAGCTGAGGCACAAAGGGCTTGAGGCCGGGGCCGGCCTTGGCGATGATGAGGCCCAGCGTGCCCAGGATGGCGGCCTTGACGCCGGCCGGGAAGCGGTCACCTGCGCACGCGGCAGCGCGCGCCACGGCAACAGCAATACACCATTATGCACCGTGCGTGAGCAGCTTCTGGACAGCCAGCCGCGCTGTTGCGGATTGTGATGCTTCAAGCTTGAGGCAACCATACGGGTTGGAAGCGCCTGAAACATGTGTGTGTGTGTTTTGGGTTCAATGCGTTCTACGTTTGGTTGGAGCGCAGACACACCCCTAACCCTGAACCCATCCATGAATGGCCTGATAGGCCAAGTGACGTGAAGTCAACCACCACACCCCTAACCCTAACCCCTAACCCCTAAACCCTAAACCCGAGGAGGGCGAGGGCGGGTCAGCAGCGGGCAGCGGCGCTCACCGATGATCCTGATGAGCGGCCCGGTGATCTGCACCACGAAGGGCTTGAGCGCCTCCTCGCTCACCACATCCACCAGCTCGCCAAGGCCCTCGGCCGCGCACTCGCGCACCTCGCTGCTGCTGCCCTGCAAACACGCCGCGAGCGCAACCGCAGCGCGCAAAACGGGGCGCGTGTGCACGTGTGTTGAGCGAGGTTTTATGTGCGCGTGTGTGTGAGGGGGAGGACAGGGAGGCAGCAGGGGTCCAGGGGAACAAACCCAGCTAGTTGAGTGTGTGCGTGTGTGTGTTCAAGTAATTTGTATCCCATGGGGGCCATGCAGTATGCTTTCCGTGGGGCCGTGCAGTGTGTGTATGTGCATGTGCGTGCGTGTGTGAATCCAAGAGAGAGACCCAAGCGGGGGAGATGAGACGTGGCATAACGGGATGATAATGGGAGCAGCAAGCACCGTGGCAACGACAAGACACATGACAAGGTTTTCGGTCCTCATCTAGAGGGGAGTGTTGGCCTCGGCTAGAAAGCTCCAAGTGTAAAACAATCTAAAGCATCCATGACAAGGCAGGAGCAAGCAACAGGTGGTCTGTGGCTCTTGATGTGTTGTTGTTGTGATTGCACCGTACCGCCAGGCAGGCCGCACCTGCAGCACGCCCTGCAGGTAGATCGGCAGCAGCGGCGCCAGCGCGCGTGGGACGGTGCAGAGACCCCCCACGCGCAGCGCGCCCGCGCGCCGCTTACGCCGCTCCTTCTCCCGCGCGCTGGCCACCGCCTCGCGCAGCTGGCGCACGTACGCGGGCTGGTCGTCCTTGGGGATGGACGCCGCCACCGCCTCCAGCGCCTTCCACGCTGGCGCCACGATGGTGGCATCCTCATCAGCCAGCAGCACCACCAGTGCCTGCAGCATGCATTTAGATTAGATTTTAGATAAGGTTTTTACATTAGGAGCTTTCTAGCCGAGGCCGACACTCCCCTCAGATGAGGACCAATAACTCTCGCAGGTGCGAGCCAAGCAAACAAGCAACAACAGGCCAACACTGAAGGCATTAAGCCAAGGAAGCATGCATTGGTACAGCCCCGCATCACAGATGCAATGCACACAGACGTGTTGTCCTCGCTCGCCTCACACGCGTTGCAAGTGAGGCCCAATGCTGCTGGCCACCCCACACATGCTTCCTTCCATAACATTTGTGCAATGTGTGCGCAGCACACTCGACAGCTAGCAGCAGCAGGACCAGCGCGTGGTGTGCGTCGCCAGGACGGAGCCGGCATGGCACAGCACAGCACGACTTACGTTGAGCAGGCCTGGCACGTGCTGTTGGAAGTCCAGCTTGCACTGGCTGGCCCAGGTGCACACCAGGTGGCACGCTCCAAGGCGCCTGCAAGACGGCAGCGTGTATCAAGACGACACACAACGCTCATCAACATGCACTGGAGTCGGGGAGCGCAAGTCAACCACCCCAGTGAGGAGCTGGACCACTCACCAGTACACACGCTGTTGTACACTGCACGGCCCCACGGAAAGCATACTGCATGGCCCCTGTTGTGGTAGCGCTGTACGCAGAGTACCAATATGCAGCTTTCAAGCGTGACATATTACGCTACAACATTCTCCCCCTCTTAGATCCGAGCGGCCTCGCGAGCGACCCATATCACTCTCCAGAACGAGACACCAGAACCCGTTCCAAACAGGGTTCGAGCCCAGGACCTTGCACTTGGCCAAATGCCACGTGTCAAGCTCTGAAACCAAATGTTGTGGTAGCGCTGTACGCAGAGTACCAATATGAAGCTTTCAAGCGTGACATATTACGCTACAACAGCCCCATGGGAACCAAACATTCCTAACACGCTGTTGCGCAAACCAGCCCAAGCCCGGGCTCAGGCCCTTCTCTTCCAACAGGAACCAGTGTGCAGGTGCGCTGCCACACGTCAAAATGTCCGTGGTCAAATGAAATCGCACCAGCGCAGCAGATGCGGTGCAACAGACCCCCCACACAGTCATGCCTGGCGGGCGGTGCATCACTCATTCACTCGAGAGACGAGGCCATGGCTTGGCGTCCCTCCAACGTCCCAACCAGGGCTTCAGGAATGCAACCATGCGGACGTGACGCCTTTACGCTTGAGCGCCACAACAGTGTAATGCATTGACTCTGCATCCGGTGGTGGGCTCGCAGGTCGCGTCAGGTGAGGGCATGAGGCCACATGCACTCATGCAAGGTGTTCATCGAGTGGGTCGGGAGCATGCTAGCGTGGCGTATGTAGCAGTGTTTGCAAGGTAGCATATTCGGAGGGTCTGGCAGGTCAGACGTGCTCAGGTTGTTATATATACGTTATATACATGTAATATATGTTACATTACAATATATGTAATACATATGTTACATTACATCAGGTTGTTACCTGGCAGGCTCGTCCAGTGCCTTGAGCAGCTCTGACACCAGGCCCGGAATGCCCTCCTCGTCAATGGCCAGACACACCGACACTGCCGCAGCACCTGCAATACACCAACGCGAGTGGATCGGAGTAAGCCGACAAGGGCGCCTGACCTGGCATGGCAGCTGACAGCTAGGGCGCTACACGCGGGGGAAGGGGAAAGGGGGTGACAAACGGGTGCTGGTGGTGGCATTGGTGGGGCACAGTGGTCATGCTTCAGGTACCGTGTCGGAATTGCGCATGCAACAAAGCCATCCATGGGACTGTGCAGTGAACATATGTGGTGGTAATGCCATTTACGCCAACCACATCAAAAGCCAGGTGTGCAATCCAGCCCTCCGTATGCACCCGCATGCGTGCGCTAGGGCTATAGTCGTGCAATGCCCGGCCTTGTGCTAGGCCATCCGTGTCATACACACAAGCAGGTGAGTACCTAATGTATTTCCTGTTTAGGCATCTCTGCATGCCCCCCCATGTGTGTCCACACGGACATGGATGCGCCACGCCTGACAGTGCCAACATGAATGTGCAACGCATATCCAAACCCAGCTCCCTCCGTTGCATGTTCTTCAGCTCCGTGATGTGCTTGTTGCAACAAAGAGCTCGCGAGGGAGTACATGGAATCACATCAACATGTGCACGATATGCTAGTCATTGCTTACGCGCAGCTGCTGCTGCTGCTGTTGCACCGTCCGGTGCCGCAGCATCGCCGCCGTCAGCGCTGCCACCGGTGCCGCCTGCAGGCGCATCCGCTGCCGCCATTGATGACTGCACCAGCAGTGGTGGCAGCACAGACCCAATGTGGCTTGACAGGTATGTCCCAGCACTGCCGCTGCCTGCACACCAGCAACAGAACACATATTATTAATATTTATTATGTTAAACCGCATTTACCACCACAACCGGCTGAAACATAGTGCTAGGTCGCAACAGGACATGAGGCACGTGGTGCCGCTGCAAAACAACCAGCAAATGCTCGGCATTTGTCTGTTTTCACCATTATCCTGACCTGCTGGCCTAACCTGGGCGCTGCCCAGCGCCCAGCGCCATTCAGGTTCACACACTGCAGCACCAGGCTGTTGATTGTGTAGCCGTGAAGGCCATCATGCGTTCTCACCTGACAATGATGCCAGCGCCGTTAGGTTCGGCACCGTCAAGGGCGTCTTGAGCAGGCGTGGGATGGCAAAGCTGTAGATCTGGGGCCGGACCTGCTCAACGACACGCACGCCCACAACGACACGTAGCCCAACATCAATGGGTATTGGTATTGGTATGTTACATCAGGAGCGTGTCGGCCAAAAGGCCCATCAATTGGAGGGGCGGGCACACCTCAACATTATCCACCCCGTGACATGGCCCACACAGGAGTGGCTCAAAGGGTGGTTCAAAGGGTTGCAGCGCGGTGCTTCTGCTATCTTTTAGGCAACAAAGGTCTGGTTGATTGGGTTTGGTTGATTGGTTTTTACACCAAGCACGCATTGAAAGCACATGAGCTGTTGCGCAAGCCTGCTGTGGACTCAACATACGGTACCACTATTTGCCATCCAGGGCTGCGGCCCCGAAACCTCGCCTGTATCAGTGCCTCCTTAGCGAATATGAATTGAGTGCGGCACAACCTCTTATGTGTGCGCGCTGACCCACCTGTAGGATGACGCGCAGCCCCTCCAGCGACTCATGGTACTTGGCATCACTCTCAAGGCCTGACAGCACACATGGGAGGAGGCACACAGGCATACAGGTATGGTATGCTACATCAGGCGCGTGTCGGCCAAAAGGCCCATGCTCCCCCCCGATGGGGACCAGAAGACAAGGAACACAGGCACAGGCACAGGTGCAGCAAGCAGAGGCACACCAGCTGGTCGCCGCCCAACCCTGACACACCCTCCCTAGTACGCTGGGATGCTGGCAACAACACCTCAAGCCTGCATGACGGCGTTGCTGCGCACACCATTGCTGCCAATGGAGGGATGACCCAATGCCGTGTTAGCAACAAGGTGCCCTAAAAGAAGATGCAGTGCGCGAAATGACAGGTTCCGGTGAGTTCACTGGATGACTCTGATCAATTAATCAATCAATCAATGGATGACTCAACCTGATCAGCGCTGCAGTGGCTCACCTGCCAGCATGGCAGGCACCACGGAGTCCACCGCCCCGCCCGCTCCGCCCTTGAACAGGATGCCAAACGCCTCGCCGGCAGCCTCACGCACATTCGCGTCAGCGTCCGTCAGTGCCGTCTGCGCGCATCCACGATCACCAGAAACAACGCAAGGGTTCCAGGAACACCATATGTTTGCGCCAGTCATCTGGGGCCATCCGGCGCTCTTAACACACCCTCACCGACGATCAGTTGCATCCGTCGAGAGTTACAGCGGCACTCCTGCTTGGTGATGGAAACTGCCCGACATGTTGATCACCTCCCTCCCCCCATGGACCTGTGCTCCCCCCATGGATCTGTGCCCCTGTGCTGTCAAAGGTGTCCGGCAGGCCACTGGCTGCCAGGCATACACCAAGCGCTAGCAACAGCCCATTCCATGCGCCATTGATTCCATGCATGCTTTGCCATTCCATGCACCATTGATTCCATGCATGCTTTGCCGCAACACGTTAGACAGTTAGACCTGACCCTCGCAGGAGCAGCATGTGTGCTTACCTGCACTGTGGGCAGGATGTCCGCCAGGTGCTCCGCCAGCTGTTGCCTGCCTAGGTTCTCCAGGACCTCGCGGAGGCCTAGGCACACGCCCTGCATGCAACCAACCGCACAACCAACAAGATGACAAGCTGTACTGAGAAGGCTTACGCCCTACACCAAGTCCGGTGACGGCCATGCCTCATTGGCACATGCCAAGCGGTGCAGCTGGTCATGGTTGCAGCAGCAGGAGCAGCAGCAGCAGGGCGTACGTTATGCTGTGCACCCCCACCTGTCGTTTGAATTGGTCCTCAGAGCTGATCCCTTCACGAAGGATAGGGATGATGCGCGACAGGACGCGCTCGCCCATCTTCCGCACCAGCTCGCCCAGGCAGCGCGCCGCAGCCTGATGAGCAACAAGGTGTGTGTTCAGTAAGATCGTTTCCCGTGGGGCCATGTGCGATGTGCTTCCCGCGGGGCCATGAAGTGTGCGTATACGTAAGGCTGGAAACTGCAACTGAGGGTGGTGACGTGTCAAGGTGTGTGTGGGCGGGTGAGGGAGGGAGGATGCTCAGCAGCTACTCCACGCTACTGACAGATCGGCAGGCAGCGCACCAGGCAGTGGCGGTCACAGGCGCACCAACCCGGCAACACCAGCTCTCAACAGCCTGCAGGCGGGCAAGGTGCGAGAGGTCTCACACGCCCGCGCTACTGCAAGCCCACGCGTCATCGCCTCGCCCGATTGCCTCGCACACACACGCCCGCGTCTGACCCCCGTGGAGGCCTGCTGCGTGCATGCCCAGGCACTGTGACACACGCCCGCGCCTGGGTGGGCGTGCATGCACAGGCACTGCGCAGCCGGGCCTCACCTGCTGCCGCTCTTCCGACGCGTGCGCCAGGCTGTCAATGACGAGCGCCATGATGACCGGCAGTACCTGCACCAGCGTCTTGGGTGTGTTGACCACCAGCGTCTTCCACACGTGAAGCGCCTCGGTGCGCACAGGGTACTGCACGTCGCTCCTGCGGCACGACGTCATGGAGTCACACGCTCAAGCGTAGGAGTGCCAGTCCTCTGACCGAATGACTGTTGGGAAAACAAACGCCTGTCCTACGCCTACACCACACCGAATGACTGTTGGGATGTTTGTTGCATGTGGTGTAGGCGTGGGACAGAAGGGCACGGGCTGGAGGAACAGCCTCCGCCAACGAGCACACGCTCACCAGGAGCACACCCCACAGTATATACCTGGTTGGTTTCGGTGTGGGCTAAGGCGCCTGGGATGTATGCAAATTGCTGATGCAAACCCACAAATCCTGTGATACCCTTTCAATCCCCCATAACGCAAAGCCTTCTAACTGCGCCGCTCCATTACAGGTGCCTCATTCACAAAGCATGCACCTAGGCAATGAGTGGCGGCAGTGGCCGCTATGTGATGTTATGTTGTGTTACATCAGGAGCGTGTTGGCCACACTTCCCATGCTCCTCCCAGATGGGGACCAGGCAAGCGGAAGAGGTTCACCATGCCGCAAGGGTAGCAGGGGCCGTACCAGCCATGCACCTCCCTCCCTAGCTCACCTGATGACATACAGGCGAGCCAGCACCTCGTCGCGCCGCGCTTGGCCCAGCGCCTGACACACACCAACGGCAGCGCGCGCAGGAGCACGAGCCAGGTCAACAGCAGCGCGCGCATATGGGAACACGGGTGGAGGGTCAGGAGGTCGGTGGACCCTTGGAACATCTTGCGTGACAAAAGGTTAAGGTAAGCGCGAGGAGACAGCCATGACCGACGTGTTGTTGGGTTGATCCGAGAGCACAACCCTAGCAAGCGGTGGCCGCCGCATAGCTTCAGGCAGCAGCGTCAACGCCCAGCAGCACCCAACCCAACCACCCCAGGCATCCCCGCTTCAACCAACACCTGTTAGCACTTGGCGTCGCTGAGATCCTGCAAGCTGCGCATGACATCATGGTCCAATCCTCCCATGCAACAGCGCTAGCCTCGTCAGAGCGCTTGTAAGTGCGCCGCATGACTCAGCAGGGCTAGGCGCCAGGGACGCGATGGCAGGTTGGCCTGAGGGGCACGAAACGAATGATGACGCCTGAACACCCCACCGACATGCTAGGGTTTAGGGTTTTAGGGTTTAGGGTTCCTAGATTTAGGGTTTAGGGTTAATCCAACTCATCCCCACCTTCCCTCCTCCACCTTTGCTTGCTGTAAAAGGGTCTTACCGCCAGGATGGCCTCCCCGTACGCTTCCTCCGCAGCACCCTCGTCATCCTCGCCGCCGTCAATGACGACGTTGCCGCTGGCGCCCGCCACCTTGAACAGCAGCTTGCCCAGCAGCTTCACGGACGCCTGGCGGATGCGCCAGTTGTCATTAAGCACGCCCTCCTCCACCGCCGGCAGGAGCAGCGCCAGCGCCGTGTTGGCATAATGGTCAACCATAGACCTGAGCGTGAACACGTACGCGCACGTCCACAAGGCAGGTCGTACTATGTTAAGGTTTAGGTTCAGGATTGTACGCTGGGAGATGGCACTGCCCTCCAGACGAGGACTGACGGCTCGGCCAGTACTTTCATGAACAGTATGTTGCGGAGACCAGCAGCGCCCTACCTGCCCGCCGCCAGGGCTGCATCGCGCACGCCCTCCGCCTCGTCGCTGAGGCCGTCCAGGATGCAGGGCAGCACTCGCGGGAGGTACTGCTGCAGCGGGCCTGACAGGACACGCACCGTGAGCAAGGCACAGCGAGGCGCAGGCGAGTGAGTTAGGGCGGAGAGCGACGCCTCCCGGAAACTTGCGCCGCAGCTGATGTGCTGCTGTGTGGGAACGGCAGTGACAGGCACACCAACAGAATGTGATGAGGGCGTCGGGCCGGTAGCTCCCCCACTGTGATCTCACCGTGCATGGTGAGAGGCAGGAAGGTGAAGAGAATGAGGTGACCCTCACGCACGTTCGAGTTGCGTGACCTGCAAGCAGTCGACACAGCAGAGCGCTTGCGTCCACTTAGCGATCCAGGGATGGGTTGCTATACTGCAAGTTGCCGGTACGGGTTATTGCTGCTTGGGGAACCCACACTTCAGGCATTTATGGTTGGCACCATGGCATTTTATAACCGCACTGCACGACATACCCTGAGAGAGGATGTTCACATACAAGGTTGTAGGTTCATTTCAGGCTTTCTGATTTCAATTGAGGTGGTTATAGGGATAGCATTATATAGGGTCATGCGCTAACGGCTCGTCTGATTGCGGGCTGTACCGCGCACCTGCAGCCCTCCAGTACAGTTGGTAGCAGCTCATCAAGGTGCGTGGGGCCCAGCACTGCCAGGACCTCAGCCAGACCCTGCGGGGGGGGCAAGACCAATCGCCCAGGCGGTAATGCAGTCGGGGGTCAAGCCCTACTCGATAGCGCAGAGGTCCAGGTAGGCGTCGTGCCGCACACCCACACTGACAGTGACCCACCACCACAACAACAACCACTCCCCGCAACTCTGCCTACTCGGCACGATGTACGCGTCGGCGAGGGCTCATTTGCGTAGGCGCTCGCATCAGCCGTTAGTGGACGCAGGTCTGGACGCAGATGCGCTTTTGCACACAGGCATCAGCGGCATCAGTGCAATGCAGTGTGCCCAGCCATTCGACCCTCCTCTCCCCTGCATTGGTTTCCGCCCACGAATGCACCAGAGCGGCTCTGGGGTTCTAGGCCTCTGACTAGCGCTCAGAACGTCAGCAGGAACCATAAGCGCACGCGGCTGACCAACAAGTGACGAATAGTGCACACAGCCGTACATCCCGCACCTGCGCCGCGCCACTGCGCTCCACGCTGGCGCCATCGCTGCGCAGTGTCTCCATGAGCCACGGCACCAGCGCGCTGAAGGCGTCGGCGCCCATGCCCTGGCAGCAGCAGCAGCGGCAGCAGCCGCAGCGACACAAGTCACACACCGCAGCAGCAGGCAGACAGTGCAGTTTGCGCGCAAGCCAATCATGTTAGGTAAGACATAATGTAATTGTAACAGCTGGCCACTACCAAGGCCCTCATAAATTAGGCTGATCGTCCCACCCCACTCCAGTCATTCCTCCCTCGCCCGATCACCTCCCTCGCCCGATCAGGCTCACCTTGACGAGACTCCCGATGGCGCGCGCCGCGGTGGCGCGCACCTCCGGCAGCGGGTCCACCAGAGCCTTCTGCAGCTCCGGCAGCAGCCCGGGCACGTACGGTGCCATGTCCTGCGTATGTATGTGTCACGCAAGCCGCACCACACCAGCAGGCGCTGAGCCACGATTCTCCCCATGACACACCCACATGCATGCATCCGAGCTCACATGCCCCCACACAGCGGTGTTGAGGGCGTCGGTGTTGCACTTGCACAACACATGCAGGTATGCACACAGCCGGAGACGAGGAAGCGATCATTCCGGGGTACCTGCGAGGGGCGTTGCTATAGCAATGGCATGCGGGCCAACAACCGTTTGCTTCGGTGTGTTGCAAGCGGTGCGTCATGCGCATCAGCGCAGAGCGTGCAAGCCCAGGCACGCAAGGCGAGCAGCATTGCAAGGCGTCATGCATGCATTCATGCGTCACAAAAGGAGTGTGTAAGCAAGGTGCATGCAAGTGCGGTGCAGTGGAGGATGTGATTACAGATGTGGTGGTTGCACATGCGGTGATTACACATGAGGATGTGGTTACCACATGCGGTGGCGACTGAGGTGGTGGGGGGAATGAGGTGTGTGTGTGTGTGTGGGGGGGGGCGGGGGGCACCTGCGGTGAGTTGATGAGGCTGCAC
>BDDA01000178.1:146716-170316 GCA_001662385.1 Chlamydomonas asymmetrica | reverse complement strand
AGGGGGAGGGGGAGGGGGAGGGGGAGGGGATTTGCGTTGCTGGCTGATGCAGGTCGAGCACAAGCCCGCCAAGCGACACCTGGGCAGAGCGCCTGTGGGCACCAGGCACCGCAGGCAGCGTCGATCCCCCCGACGCTGGCGGGTTCGCCTCGGTGCGGATGGCAGCGCCATCAGCGGCGCTTGCGCTCGTGCTAGTGCTGCTCGCGTTGCTGCGGGCGTACGCGCGGCGTCCCGCAGCCGGTGCGCCCGGTGGCGTAGCCATCCCTGGTGTCTGTTCCGCGGCCGCTGCAGCCACTACGCCCAGTTCGCGCATGCGGCCCACAAACGCGTTCATCCACTCCGCGTCTGGCTGGTAGCCGAGCTTGGCGAGCGCCCAGATCAAGTGGGACAGGTCCCGCGCGCCCAGCACGGGCAGTGAGGACTGTACCGCGGCCAGGAAGCGTGAGGTCCACTCCAGGGGCGGTACCACATCCAGCGCTGCCAGCGACCACAGCACCACCGCATAGTCACAGGGCCGCAGCAGCAGCCCGTGCGCCGGCGGCGGCGCAGGCCGGTGCACGCCTTCATTCTGTCGTTTCGCAGGGGACCTGCCTCCCCCTGCCTGTGCAGTTGCTGGGTGCTGCTTCAGCTGCGTCGTGCGGCGCGTTACGGCAGGGCTGGGTGTGTGCGGGGCGGTGGCGAGCGTGGCGCTGATGTGGGCGTCGACTGCGGAGAGGAACGCCTGCCGCCACGCGACGCTGGGTTGGTAGGCCATTACCGCGAGCGCCCAGACGGCGCCCGTGAGGGCCGTGCCGGTGGCGGTGCCGAGCTGCGGCTGCATGTGGCGCAGCGCACGCGCCAGCCAGGGCGCCTGGGGGCGCTGCCGAGAGCGCGCCAGCGCTGCCAGGACGGTTGCCAGCGAGCCTGCGGACAGCTGCTCCAGCTGAGGAAACATCTGCGCGCACGCCGACGAGCGCACAGCAAGTACCGTATTAGGGGTTTTCATGCCAGTCTTGCTGTGGGTGGGGTTTGCAGTGGGTGGGGCAAGGCTTGCAGTAATGCAGTGGGAGGGGTGCACACTACGTCAGGATGCTCAAACATACGAGTGCGACACAATGCACAGCCCCCCCCCCCATGCATCAGCACACCCAGTGCACCAACAAACACCTGGTGCAACCAACAGAGCTCATCGGAAATGCACGCACCACGTGCGCAAGATCCCACGTCAATTGACTGGCGGTACATATGTATATTGACTGGCGGTACATATGTATATCGACCTACAGCTTCCATCAGTTGACACCATTTTACAGTCATTGCTATGCAAGCCCACGTGCACAGATTAATGCAGGCCATCAGGAGTCGCTGACGGTAGGATGAGGCGGACATGAGGGCAAGCATGCAGGGCCCGCATGCGCCCCGTTCCCCCCCCCAGACCCCCCCCCCCCCGGGGACACCCACACCGAGGCCTGACCGTGGGTTGGCGCGTCAGCGCTCACGCACCTGCGCTAGCACCAGCTGCGTCCACTCGCCCCCTAGCTGGCCCATGCCTGCTGCGCCCTGCACCAGGCCCACCAGCTCACCCGCTGACAACTCGGGCAGCCTGCGGGTGTGAAGCCACAGGCGAGCAGGCGCACACGGCGCATGCGAGTGAGGCAGCGACGGGCGCGTGTGCCAGGCACATCGCCGCTGTGCCGGGCGCTGACGGTGCGCTGTGTATGCAGGAACGAGGTGAGGCTGCTACTGTGGCGTTTGCGCATAGGTCTCGATGCTACATAGCTGAGGGCACGTGCATATGGCGCTCGCCTCGACAGAATTGCAGGCACGTAACAGGTGCGCTATGGTACGCGCTTGCTCCTCATCAATAGGCTAGGAGATCAGAGGTGCCAACCCCCGCAGCATAGCTTGTACTTGGGCATGGCAGCGGCTGATGGCGTCATATTCCAGGATACAACTCACTACAAAATCCCCAACGCGTTTGGGCTGGGCGTCTGGGCGGAGGACGCACCTGCGCGTAGCGTGGTACATCGCCGCGGCGGTAAATCTGCGGGGCGGCACCACTCCCAGGCGCGACAGCGCCCAGAGCGTGTTGGCCAGGTTCTGGCCGTTGAACTCCGGGAGCCTGCGGGTGTGTAAGGTCGCGGCAACGCGCGGTCGGTCTCCCAACGGTCTGCCTGCACACATGCCACCTGTACCAGTGCGGACCAGCTGCCCCCGCTTGCCGATCACACATCGCTGGACCGCACGCAGCCAACATGCGGCCAGCCTGCCGTAGCGCAGCTCATGCAGTGTGCATATGGGTCTACAGAGCAAACAACCCCACATGATGTCACAGCTGGCAGCTCATTGTTGGTATTGGTATGTTACAACAGGAGCGTGTCGGCCAAAAGGCCCATGCTTCCCCCAGATGGGGACCAGAAGGCAAAGAATCGGCTTAGCAGCCCATGCACATGGCGTGCCGAGGAGCCACAGCAGCTAATTGTTGGCTGTGGTTGGTGGAACATGCGTCACATGGCATGCGCGTCCCAGCCACATACCTGAGCATGGCTTGTGTGAGTATCCTGCGCTGCCAAGCTGCGGACGGCAAGCAGTCCATGTACGCCAGGCCCAGCAGCGTGTTGCTGAGCGCCTGCGCACTGGCTGTCTCAGCCGTGCGCGCGGCGGCACTCAGAAGCGTCCTGAGCGTGCTGCTGGGAGGCCGATACCGTAGCCTCCCAAGAAACAACAGGACCGTGGACAGCTGCTGCGCCTTGACGGGCTGATAGCGCTGCTGCAACCCGATTTTATCCTGGTCGCGCTCTGCCATGTTATCCACGCCAGTCCCTCTGGAGCTTGACAACTGGGTGTCTGTGCGTCGAACGAGGTCTGCGAAGCTTTGGCAGAAGCACTCCAGCCACTGGGGCGGGGGCCGCACGCCCATTCCCGCAAAGCCATGCGCGACTATCGAAGCCTCCTGCGGGTTCACACGCCGCTCCGAGAGCATGTGCAGCGTGAGCCGAAGCAGGAGCTCGCAGGTGCTTCTCGTTGGCTGCACACTGAGCTTGCCCAGTGCATAGACCAGGTTCGACAGCTCCTGGGGTGACATACCAGGTGCTGCGTTGTGGGCGGCCCGCATGAACTCTTCTAACCAGCCCGCACTCGGCACGTGCTGGAGCACGGCGAGTGCATACATCGTGTTTGAGAGGTGCTGCGGCTCATATGCGGCCAGCCGCTTCTGCGAGACTGAGAAAAAGAGTGACAGCCACGCGTCTGGTGGCCTGAGTCCCAGCTTGGAAACCGCCCACAGCGTGTTGGCCAGCTGGCGGGCGTCGTAAGCGGGCAGGTGCCGCTGCGACAGCGCTATGCAGCGTGAAGTGAGGGCCACCAGCCCGGGTGTGGACGCGACGAGCGCTGCTGGTGCGTTGCCATCGCTGACGCCCGCACCATCCGCCCCTCCCACGCCGCTTTGCCCAGGCCCCTGTCGTGATGGCCTGCCTGGCGTTGCACGTGTCCTCCTACTTGGCTGACTTGTACATGCTTCACTGCCTTGCCTGACCTGCGCTTCTGTCAGCCGAGCAGCTGGTTCGCCGCTTTGCGCGCCCAGCGGCATCGACGCCTGCTGAAGGCCGTTGCTGTTGCTGCAGCTGTGGAATACGGCATGCATGTCCATAAAGTCGCTGGGCTCAGCGGTGCAGCGCTGGACAAGTTGTGCCAGGTGCGTGACAAGTGCTGAGGCGTGGATGCGATTCAGCTGCCACTCGTGCCGCGCAAGGAACCCTGCCAGCTCCTGCCATGTGTTGCACTGTTTTATAAGCGTTGTTAGGGTCCTTGGCGGCAGCCGTTGTGGGGTAGTATGCGTCTGCTGGGAGGACTGTAGCTGGGCTGGGCTGGACTGGCGCTGCGTGTCCATTACCATCGGTGGACTGCTTCCCGCCGGCGGATAGGTAAACACCAGCTGAACCTACAAGCCAAAGACAAAAGTGGCCGATGTATACAAGGCAGCATGGAGTGCTGCAGGCCCTCGTTGCTGCACACCTACTGCTACAAGATAACGAGCGTCACCCTGATACAGAAGCGCGAAACAAGCCACCCTTCCAGGTTGGTAGCACCAGGCACAGACTAACCTTGGGTTTTTGATATGACAGAGGTTGAGCAGCCACGGCATGACACTGTAGAGCAGGCAGGCAGCAAGCACAGTTCATTTGGGCACGAACGAGGCTAACGAGGGCACTTGTATCGCCCCTCAGCGTGCAAAAAGGAGCAAGACACAAAATTCGACTGTGAACGTACCTTGGCTTTGGGCCTCGTCCGTCCTGCTGGGCAGGAGGAGGCGAAGCCAGCCTCCCCAGCCAGCGATTGCATCCTATGAGCCCCTCCAACACTTCGCTATCGAAATCGACCGCCTATGGTGCCTCAGCGACGCTTTACAGAGACCAACAGGACACGGCGGGCAGTTGGAGCGCAGTATGGCGGGTGTGAGAAAATGAAAACCCATGCTTGCATGCAGGGGAGGTTGCATTTGCTCCTCTCGCACTAGTACAAGGTTTGCGTTGTCCTCTTTGCTCCCAATCGTCAAGTCCTACGGTGACTACAGCAGCTGCTCTATAGTCATGTTGCTGTAAGTCTGTTCTGGTGGTGATTGGGCCAACCCAAAACGCTCGTGACGCTCGACTCGTGCTGCTTCTGACGCAGCACTAGGGGCAGCCACCATGGCGACAAGCATGTTCCCCTACAGTGCGGCGCCTATCAAGCGTGTCAAAGCAGTGCAGTTCTCTGTGTGGGACCCCGAGGAGATTGTGAGTTTTCTCTAGATCGAACGTTATGTGTTGGGGCGCATCGTGCCGTGCCTTAGCTCGTTCTGATATGTCTTCTTGCCTTTGGATGACCATGTTTGGTGATGCAGAAAAAGTACTCGGTTGCTGAAATTACCAGCAGCGACACGTATGAAAAGGGAAAGCCCAAGGCTGGAGGCCTCAGTGACCCCCGCTTGGGAAGCACAGAGCGTGGCGGTGTCTGCTCAACTGACGGCCATAATGACCGTGATAGCCCAGGCTATTTTGGCCACATAAAGCTGGCGCGGCCTGTGTACCACATCGGCTTCATAAAGACGGTCATACGGGTGCTTCGATGCGTGGGCCACTCCACGGGCAAGCTCCTAGTTGACAAGGTGCGCAGCTCTTTGGATTAGGTTATGTGAAACTGTTGTAGGTGCTGCACTTCTGGTGTCTACTATCACTTACACACGTCGCCGCAGGTGCGCCATGCGACGACCGCAATGTCAGCGGGGCATTGCAGAGCAGGTACTCAGACCTGATATTCCGGAGCACTTGGCGTTGCCCTGCACTGCAGGATGAGCCTGCGTACCAGGTGGGCATGCGGGTGCGCGAGCCGGAGAAGCGATTGCGCCACTTCTTGCGCCTCTGTGCAAACAAGAAAGTGGAGGAGGACACTGGCAACCCACAGCCAACCTACAAGCTGGAGGGAATGAAGATCTGGTGTGAGTTTCCCAAGCCAAAGGCGGATGAGGGCGACATCGAGCAGCAGGATACGAACATTGAGCGCAAGCAGGTTGGTGGGTGTGTTGCGGCGACTCAGCACGTGGTGCCAGCGATGATGTCTGACCCCTTTTTCGTGCGCTTGGCAAGGCTCAGCAGCAGCCTGACCTTAACTGCACCACACACTACACCACGTTACGCTGATGAAGCCTCAGAAATTGCTGTTGCCAGACGTCCAGCGGCTCCAGCCCGTTTGATGATGGCGCACATTCGGTTGATACACACAGCGCTCAAACATGATTGCTTTGCAACGGTGTGCAGGAGCTCACGGCCACCAAGGCCTTGGAGATCCTCAAGCGTATCACTGATCAGGACGCGAGGGCGCTGGGGTTCGACTGCGTCAACACGCGGCCGGACTGGATGATAATCCAAAACATGCCGGTGCCGCCGCCGCACGTGCGGCCATCGGTCATGATGGACAGCTCAGCACGGTGAGCTAACCCGCCTACACTTGGTGAAGGAGCAAGCCGGTCTTGGGGTTCACTGCTGCGCAGATGGGCACACTCACTTGCGCGCCCTGCAGAAGTGGCTGGGGAGCCTTTCAAAGGATGGGCGTGGGGAAAGCAGCCGTGCGCACATGCTTGGCTTTGCCACCTGCGCACAGTATATTGGTACAACTGGGAGCGGTACGTAGTTGGCACCCCTGCTCCGCTCTCTCACTGGCAGCGTGCCCCTGAAGGATCCTAGTGACCTGGTTTGAGCGATATGTCACACGCGCAACCGCCTGGGCATGCGCCTTCCTCCCCTTGGCCTGGTTGCACGCGGCAAGACCTGTTCCCCGACAGGGGACAGGCCCCCGTGGCACGCTCACGTCCACCCGCATGCAGGCGCTAGTGCGGGGTCCCAGGCCTGTCATGACCTCATACGGCGCCCCACAAACGCAACGCCCCAGTGCGCGTGTGAAGATTGTCAACCTACTTCTTTTCTTTTGTGATGTGCTGTGTCGTGTCACGTGTCGTTTCGTGTCGTGTTTGTGCTGCAGGTGCGAGGACGATTTGACGCACAAGCTTGCTGAGATCCTGCGTATCAACTCCACCATCCTGCGCCAGGAGGCCAACGGCACGCCCGAGCACGTCATCAAGGAGCACGTCACCCTGCTGCAGTACCACATCACCACCTTCTTCGACAACACCATGCCCGGTGAGCCGACGCGGCGCTGTATGGTACCCAGACCGCCTGAGCTTGCCTTGACCCAAATCACTACTTTTGAGTTACCCCACATCAAACCAACAACGGTGTGACCCGTACCTCTGATGGATTGCTTGAAGTTGATGTGGGTCGGCGTGGCCCCGCCACGTGCATGCGCCACGTGTGCAGGCATTCCCAAGTCCAACCAGAAGTCGGGGCGGCCCATCAAGTCCATTGGGGAGCGCCTGAAGGGCAAGTCGGGCCGCATCCGCGGCAACCTCATGGGCAAGCGTGTTGACTTCTCGGCGCGCACGGTTATCACAGGTGCGACCTTGAGCTGCATGAGCAGCGCCACATGGCCCACACTGGCGTGAAAGGCGTGTTGCTTGATGCTCACGCGCCACGGGTCCTGCACAGCGCCGCGATTGCACAGAAACCTTGCCAATCCTTACCTAGAGGAGAAGACCGGTATTGGCGTTGGGCTAGGCAGCTGAATATGACAACCTATTCAGCGCAGCAATGCTGGTCATGCTGCATTTATCAATGCAACATGCAGCGCCGTGGCCGCGGTCCAGGTGCCTTTACAAGCACCGTATGGTGCAAATGGAAGGCCCCTCTGCGAGACTGACGGCGCGTTATGCTTACGGCCTGTCTCTGTGCGTATTCTTCGCCTTGCATGTGCGCAGGCGATCCCAACATCGGCATCGACGAGCTGGGTGTGCCATGGAGTATCGCGCTCAACCTCACCTTCCCGGAGACTGTCACGCCGTTCAACCTGGAGCGGTACGTTCTCTGTGCAACAGTCTGCGTGTTGTACCATATGTGCAGGCGCAGCGCGTGAGACAGGCGGCTGGTCACAGACCGCCTGTACAGTGCGGGCCTGCTGCCCGGCCTGGGTAACGCGCTCGCGCTCCGTTACGCGCTCTTAGTGCCGCGGTTTTGATGAGCCTGCTTCGAGTGACAACCCAGCAGCCCCTCCCTCCAGAGCGCTGCTAAGAAGCACCCCCCTTTGTTGATTTCCCTGGCTGACGCTCGCGCGACGCAGGCTGCAGAAGCTGGTGGACAACGGCCCCAACCCGCCCCCCGGCGAGACGGGCGCCAAGTTCATCATCCGCGAGGACGGGCGCCGCCTCAACCTGTACCACATGCAGGCCAGCGGGTACGACCGGCGGCTGGAGGTCGGAGACAAGGTGCGTGCGGGGCAGGGCACCGCTGGCCCTGCTCAGGGTGAATCACAGCTCCAAACGCTGGCTCCAAGTATGAGATTTGGTCTGAGCGCAGCAACAAATAGGTTCACGGTATCTCAGTGGGCTAAGTAACTGCCCTGCGCCCAGCTCCTGTCAAGAGGAAGCCCTTCTGCTGCACCACCTGGTGTACATAATGCAAGAAGGCACCCGCCGTGTAGGGAAGCGCGTAAGCGGTCGCAGTGTAATTGCCTCAGGATGGTTGTGTGTGCCGCCTTGGCCTGCCACCATCGTTGGGCCCATGACCGAGCGCGCGCTGCATGCATGACATCTGCTCCCGATGTGCTTCTATGCTGCAGGTGGAGCGCCACCTGCAGAACGGTGACCTGGTACTGTTCAACCGACAGCCCTCCCTGCATAAGATGTCCATGATGGGGCACAAGGTGCGACACACGCGCGCTCATCTCACACTCACTTTGATGCCAGCAGCAGGACGCGCCGCGGTCGGCCAAGGGGTGTAGCCCAGATGCATTGTAGTGTTTGTCACGGCACGGCTGAATGCATAGTCCATTGGTACGCATGCTAGCGCAGCTGGACGAGCAGCAGCAGCAGCAGCAGCAGCAGCAGCAGCAGCAGCAACAGGAGCTCAGCAGGAGCCGCTAAGCCCAGCGGCCCGGGATTGTGGAAGGCCATACCTCACGGCAGTGTACGTGTGTTGGACGGCTGCAACCTGGCAGGCAAAATGTGATGTGTGGTATACGCAGTCATGTCACTGATGCGCGGCGCATGCTTTGAGCACCGTACACAGGATTCATTCGTGGGCGGTGATGCTTCAATGCGTCGTGCTTCTGCTTCGTCCATGACATGGACACACATTATTTATGTTGTGCTCGCGCCTCCCACCTTGCCCACATACGCTATGCCGCTCAGGTCCGCATCCTGCCGTACTCCACCTTCCGCCTCAACCTGTCGGTCACGACGCCCTACAACGCCGACTTTGATGGCGACGAGATGAACATGCACGTTGCGCAGGCAAGCCGGACTTGCAATCATATCACGCGTTGTATGGCGCTTGTGGGTCGTGCTGCGTGGTGCTTGATCTGGTTGTGCGTTTCGTGGTTTGCTTTCATGCAGGCATTGCAGCCGGGGGCGGGCGGGGGGGGGGCCGCAAGACAGGGTTCAGACGCCATTCCTGCATGGGGCGGTGTACCTCCCCACTTTGATGTGCTTTCCAGTTGAGCCTGGCCTTTGCCATGCCTTCGCCAGATGTCCTGCTGTCCCTGGCAGGGCTTGACTCTGTTGCTTGCTCTCATGCCTGACTCCCTCTTTTTGTCCTCGCCCTTGTGCCCGACCGACAGACGCACGAGACGCGTGCAGAGATGCGTGAGCTGATGCTGGTGCCGCGCAACATCGTGTCGCCCCAGGCCAACAAGCCTGTCATGGGCATCGTGCAGGTGGGGCGCAGCAGTATGTGCATATGTGTGCATGCAGGCGCGCGCCAGCGACGTCGTGGTCTTTTAGCGATGTGGCCGTGCTGTTGCTGTTCAGCCTGTGCGCATACGGAGCTGTACACTGGCTCAGCCGCACGCAGACTGCCCAACGTATTTGTTCTCGTGGGGCCGTGCGGTGTGCATATGCGTGGGGAAGGAAACTGCACCTGAGGATGGCGAGCGAGGTTTGTGTGGTGTGCCTTGCGTGTTGCGTGCTGCGTGCACTCGCGCAGGACTCGCTGCTGGGCACACGCCTGATGACCAAGCGCGACATCTTCATTGGCAAGGATGTGTTCATGAACATCGTGATGGGTATTGAGGACTGGGACGGCAAGCTGCCGGTGCCGGCCGTGCTCAAGCCGCAGCCGCTGTGGACAGGTGAGCGGGCGGGGTAGGCAGGGTGGGAGTGGAATGCATGAATGACCCAGGTATGACTGCCGCACCAATAACCCCGCATCACTGTGCATTTGTGAAGTTATGATACCGCGCAAGGCACCCTTGTCGCGCTGGCGGCACAGTTACGTAGCTGGGTGGGTGGGCTGGCCATGGGTGATTCGCAGCATCGATCACGTGGTGGCTTGTGAAGATGACCAGTTAGCCTTGCCGCTGCTTACGCACCCCCACACAGTACGAGTGGTGCCTCATCTGCCGACACACGGTAGTGTATGGTGCTACATGTTCACGGCATTGTTTGTGCTTGGCAGTCAGTGCGTGTACAAAAGGTTCCACTTGACCTGTCATATCCCCTTTCCCCTCCCCTCCGCTCCCCTCCTTCCTTTCGCATCCTGCAGGCAAGCAGGTGTTCAGCATGTTCCTGCCGGAGATCAACCTGCGCAACAAGAGCGCCTGGCACAAGGACAACGACCCGGACGACATGAGCCTGGACGATTCACAGGTGGGTGGGGAATTATTGGGTGTGTACCGCTCAAGGGGCGCAAATGCGTGGTCGATGCATGCCGTGGGTTTGGTCATGCTTTGAGTCGTGAAGTTCTTGCAGTAGTGAAGATGCGATATGCATAACAAGCGTTGCGGTGGCGGGCGAGCAAGCCGGGAGCATCAGTCCATCGACGCTCTGATCAAGCTTGGGCCCGGTGAAGCCTGTGACTGTACAGCTGGCATGTTCGCGTACACGTGGCCGCAGCCTGATGAGCTGCACGCACCTCCACGGCCCTCCTGCAGCCGACCAAAGGGTCAAACCCCAGCGTGTTGTCGCATGATGCGTTGTGGCTGCGGCTCCTGCACCAGGTGATCATCCGCAACGGCTGCCTGCTCACGGGAGCCATGTGCAAGAAGACGGTCGGCAACGGCAAGGGCGGCATCATCCACATCGCATGGGTGGAGCATGGGCCCGACTCGGCGCGCAGGTTCATCAACAACACGCAGGCCACGGTCAACTACTGGCTGCTCCACTTCGGCATGAGCATCGGCATCGGCGACACGGTCGCCGACGACAAGACCATGGCGGAGGTCAACCGCATCATCAACAAGGCTAAGGAGGACGTGCAGGCGGTGATGCACCAGTACCAGCGCAACGAGCTCGAGGCTCAGCCCGGGCGCACTATCCACGAGTCCTTCGAGGCCAAGGTGAACGCCATCCTGAACAAGTGCCGCGACCAGGCCGGCAAGGAGGCGCAGAACTCGGTGGACCTCACAAACAACATCATCAAGATGGTCACGGCGGGGTCAAAGGGCAGCGGCATCAACATCTCGCAGGTGCGGTTTTTTGCGCTGACTCCTCGCGCTCAGGGCAGCAGCTCCTTGCATGGATGCGTGTGGTGAATGCGTGCTGGTTCATATACAATCATGAGGCTGTTGCAGTGCGGTTGCTCATTCAAGGCTGTACAGTCTCTGCCTGGGACCACAGTCTGTATCATGTTTGATGGTACCATTGCATGCTTTCATGATGCAATCGTGGCGCCTGCTGTAACTGCGTCCACACCGTTGGGGGCACTAGCGTGGCGTAAACTACAAACCCTTCACCATGGCGTGTACGATAAGCAGCACGGCCTGATGCTGGTCCAGCTTGTGTGGCTTACCGCGTGTGCCTGATGTGCGCATGGTGCTGCGTTGCGCCCTGCAGATGATGGGTTGTGTGGGGCAGCAGAACGTGGAGGGCAAGCGCATCCCCTACGGCTTCTACAAGCGGTGAGTGAGTGCATGAGGGCGTCCCTGGGCTCAGAGCCAAAGCGAATCGACATCCATCTGGATCTTGCATGAATGCGGTGCTTGCAGCAGGAGGAGATACACAGAAACGTATCTGTGGTGTCTTCCGGCGTGGCCGCCTGAGGTTTCTCCACTCGATTAGGAAGCGTCTGGGTGCGGGCTTTATAGTGCATGCTGCATGCGTGTTTGGTGGTGGCTGGTTGGCTGGCTACACCGCCTGCTGCTTGCACCGCGTGCTGCGTGCAGGACACTGCCTCACTTCCAACAGAACGACATGGGCCCCGAGGCGCGCGGCTTTGTGGAGAACAGCTACCTGCGAGGCCTCACGCCACAGGTGATGATGGTCAGGGGTCAGGGGTCAGGGGGTCAGAGGTTCAGAAACATTAGGTGATGAGCAGCGCATGCTGAGGGCGTGGCTGGTGCAGGTTGATTTTAGGAACAAGGGCTTGGGGCTTCTGGGGCAGTGCAAACCCTTGCCACACTTGTTGGCAGGTTCAGGCTCAAAAACGTTTGTGGCGAGGGTTTTCCTACGTTCAGGCCTAGGGTTCGGTGGAGGGAGTTGGGCGGGTGTGGTCCCAGGGATCTGGCTGCAAGCTTCTGCAGACGTCGTGAGCTGACAGCCGCGACTTGCCCCCCCCTCCCTCCCCCTCACCACCACTTTGCTGTGCAGGAGTTTTTCTTCCACGCCATGGGTGGTCGCGAGGGTCTGATCGACACGGCCGTCAAGACCGCCAGCACCGGCTACATCCAGCGCAGGTGCGGCGGTGGGCGCATGACCACGTGCTTCGCATGGCAGAGGCGCTCACACTGCCGCCTTTTCGTGCTTTACAGCGGCAGCAGCGTGAGCGCCTCTGCCATGCCAGGCACACGGCGTTCGGCTAATGACCAGTGTTCGGGCTGCATGCCTACGCGTTATCGAGCGCACTTAATCATATGGTTCACTGCGTCATCATGTGGACTGAACTGCATCGTGTTCATTTCGTGCTTCGGGCTGGTCAAGGCCATGGTTCACCGCGTCCTGTGGACTGAACTGCATCACGTATTAATGTTCTGTTGTACTGTCGTACTTCAGGCTGGTCAAGGCCATGGAGGACCTAGTGGTGCGGTACGGAGGTACCGTGCGTAACAGCCAGGGCGACGTGGTGCAGTTCCTGTACGGGGAGGATGGCATGGACGCGGTACGGATTGAGGAGCAGGTCTTCGAGTACCTCAAGTACAAGGTATGGATGCACGCGCGGGAGCATGCGAGGGCGGGAGCATGCGTGGGCGGGAGCATGGTGATGCATACTTGTTAGTCGCACTCGGCCAGCCAGCCAGAGGCCCAAGGCCGCCCTCGAGAGGGGTTCAGAGAAGCCATGCATGTATGGGAGAGAGGGTAATGCAACGAGGAATAATGCAATGGGGGAGACCATTCGGCGGGTTTCTTTCAGGGAAAGGTTCTGAGTCGGGCCTTGTAGTGGTGAGACTCGGTGCATCAGCGCATTGTGCCCCGCTGCTCGTGCCCCGCAGCCCTCCAAGCTGGAGGCGGTGTTCAAGGTCAACATCGACGTGGACACGCCGGACTGGTGCGCGCCTGACGTGTGGGACGCGCTGCGCAACGACGCCACGATGCGCGCTGCGCTGGAGGAGGAGTACAAGCTCATCTGCGACGACCTCACGCAGCTGAGGGAGGAGGTGAGGGGGAAAGGGGGGAAGGGGAAAGGGGAAAGGGTGAGGAGGTGGGGAGGGCAAGCGGGAACAGGGCCGGCCAGGAGCGGGCTGAAATGCCCGTGTGCTAGATTGGAAGCAGGCGTATGAGGTGTTATGTCGAGACTGTGCCGTATGTTGAGACGCGGGTGGTCCTGAGGCGTATGAATGAATAAGTATGATGTTGAGCAGAGGACCAGCGGTTGCGGGCTTATTGGTAGGCAACTCAATTGGCCGGGGACCACCCAACACACGTGGTCCCAGTGTGTGTAAACCATGTGTCCACCTTTTCACCGGGTGGGTGGCAAGGTGTACACATGATTCGCTCAGGCTGGGACCATGTCTCCCCCCGTGATCAGCACCACCACTACATCCAGTGTCACCACTACCACCACTACATCCAGTACCACCACTACCACCACTACATCCAGCGTGGTCCGATGCCCAGCCACACTACCGCTCCTGGTCACCATTCCTGCATTGTTGTTCACTCGACAAGCACACTTGTGCTGTAGCTGTTGTACTGTCTGTCTCTACACCTCAATTCCCCCACGCTCTATCACTCAACCCCCATTGGTCATCGGCTATTGCCCATCGCACACACCCCGTTCCCGCCCGCCCCCGCGCTCACCAGGTGCTGCCCACTGCTGAGGACAAGGTCAACATCCCGCTGAACATCAAGCGCATGATCGGCAACGCGCAGGTCAAGTTTGGCTGCAAGCCGCACAGGTACGTTTTGCGATCCGTCCACTCTTCTGTGCATCACACACCATTGCCGGCGTACGGCAGGTCCTCAGGACCACACCTCCCGCCTTGCCTGGAACTGAAAAGTGGAAGTAAGCGCCTGCTGCTCTGCTCTCACTCCCCTGACAGCGCGCCAAGCGCAGCTCCTGCCCCTGAGCACGCCCCGTGCTCGATCCATACATTGATCGCGTTAGCGGGATGGAGTTTACGCCTTAACCCTGGCCTTTGCGGCTCGCATCCCCTCCCCCCTCCTCCGTCTGCGTTTGGTGACCTGCTCCTGTGCTACAACATATTGGTACTGCCATCTGCATTCTCAAGCGTGTATGCCAGCACGGTGTCGTTCAACACGCTCATGTGTAGGCACGGCAAGAAGCGTAAAAACAAATATTTTTGAAGCGTAGCCTAAGCGTAGTTGTGTGTTGCTGCTGCTGTTGCCACTGTGTGTGTGTGCACAGGCGCACGGCGTCGGACCTGTCGCCATACGACGTTGTGCGCAGCGTGAAGGAGCTGTGTGAGAAGCTGGTGGTGGTGGTGGGCAACGACCCGCTGTCCGTGGAGGCGCAGCGCAACGCAACCATCATGTTCTTCTCAATGGTGAGGGACAGGCGCTAGGCTCGGCTCGCCGCCCGCGAGGACATGGTTGACTGTACATCACTTGGCCAATCTTGCCCGTGAGGGCATGTCCCAAGTAGTGTGCTGCGCCCGCAAACGCATAGCCGAACAGCCTGCACGGTTGACCAGCTGCTGCCACAGCTTGCTTGGGTTGGTGCTGTACACTGCTGGCCTCATGCCCGCCCGCCACATTTGGTTGCGTCAAAACAGTGTTGGGATGAGCGTTGGCACGGTCAGCAGCCGTTGCTTTGCTTGCTTTTGGTTGGCATTCTGCATGTTTACGGTATTCCATGCTGTTTCCCCAACCGTCCCTAACCGTGCCCACCTCTTGCTCCTGCGCCCGGCGTGCAGTTGCGCATGCAGCTGGCCTCCAAGCGCGTCCTGGCGGAGTATCGCCTCAACCGCGACGCGTTCGAGTGGCTGGTCGGGGAGATAGACGCGCGCTTCAACTTTGCGCTGGCGCACAGCGGCGAGTGCGTCGGCACGGTGGCGGCGCAGTCACTGGGAGAGCCAACCACGCAGGTAAGCTAACTGTGGGTCGAGGGGGGGAGAGGGGAAAGCAGAGGGGGGGAGAGGGGAAAGCGGGCGGTCGATGTGATGGTGCATGCTGCAAGGATGCTTGCTTTATGGAGCTGTGTTTGCTGCATGCATGCGGTGACTTGGGATATGTTTGGTTGTCAGGGCTCATGTGCGGCAAGGCGGGATTGAGGGGATTGTCCACGAACACAGCTGTGGGCGAGCAGGGGATCAAGTTTACACGTGTACATCCACAGCATAGCAAGCAAGTCTTGAGCTGTTTGTTTGTTGTGCTGTGGTGTGCGGCCACCTGCCGCAGATGACGCTTAACACCTTCCACCACGCCGGTGTGAGCGCTAAGAACGTCACGCTGGGCGTGCCGCGCCTCACGGAGCTCATCAACCTGGCTAAGAACATCAAGACGCCCGGACTCACGGTCTACCTGCTGCAGGAAAACAGGCTGTGAGTGAACGCAATCCGATACCCCTGAATGGCGCCAGGTTGCATGTTCAAACCTAAGGCTGATGACTGTTGCCCCATGTCGTGTACATTGGTGGAACTGCATCGGGCAGGTGGCAGTGTGTACTTGGCAGCCCGATGGCCTGATCGCTCCTGTGGTGCTGTACTCATACACTGACCTTGCCATGCGGTGTTGAGTGTCAACCAAACTACACTACTCCTGTACCCTTAGCGCTTGCATGTTTATTGTTCCGTTTTTGGTGACTCTTTCGCAGGAAGAAGGACGTAGCGAAAGCCATCCAGTCCAAGCTGGAGTACACCTGCCTCAAAAACATCATTGCGCAGACAGGTGCGGCTCACCCATCACCTGCGTGTGCCACTCAGCGGCTGAGCAGTGCACCCTGTGCACATTGTGTTGTCTCAAAACACTCACCGCAGCTCTCGAAGCCGGCTGATCAATGCTTGTGCCACCCTTCACACGCCTTGGTACCCTCAGCAATCTAGGCTGTGTGATATGTGTTTGTGTGAGGGTGTGAGGGTTACTCGATTCCCTCGGGGCCATGGAGCGTGTTTCGCATGGGGCCGTGCGATGTGGGTGGCTGTCTTACCCTTCACCTCACCCGATGCGCCCACCCCTCCCGTGCATGCGGCCCTGCTTGCGCCCTCACCTGCGTCGCCTTGTGACCTCGCTGACCCTGCTGCAATGCGCTGGGATGTGCTGATTAATGCGGTGATGATGCATTACTGCGTGTACACGATTGCAGAGGTGTGGTACGACCCGGTGGACCCGACTGACGCTGAGCACACGGTGGTGGCGGAGGACCAGGACATGCTGCGCGACTTCTACGCGCTGGCGGGCGAGGAGGAGCTCAGCCTCATCCCCCGCATGAGCCACTGGCTGCTGCGCATAGAGCTCAACAGGTGCGAGCGTGTGAACGTGGGTCTCCGCCCACGTGTACACGTGTGGGTGGACGGGTGCATGTGCACGTGCGTCTGGTCATTGCCGGGTCGCTGCTGCTGCTGCTGGACCGCAAATCCGTCGTTGCGTTGGTTTCAAAGGGGCCTGCATTGGTCGAGGGTTACGTACTGCGTGTTGCGTGCATTCCCCGTGGGTAGGGAACGAACATGTCCATGCTGGTATAGGACGTCGGTGGAGTCTCAGCCTGAACCCCATGCACTAGCGCTGCCGAACATGTTCGCTTGGGACGCTCACGAACCATCACATGCGTAATTTGTCCTCATGGTGTGTCTGCTACCTCCCTGCCTGCCGCTTGCCGCTGACTGCCGCATCCGCCGCCGCCGCTGATGCCGCTTGTTGCTGACCACTGTTGCTGCTGTCGCTGCTGCCGCTGCTGCTGCTGCTGGCCGCAGGGAGCTTCTGGTGGACAAGAACCTGACCATGGCGCAGGTGGTCAAGTCCATCCAGGACGAGTACGAGAACTTCCTCAACGTGCTTGGCAGCGACGACAACGCGCAGAAGCTCATCCTACGCATCAGGTGCGACACGTACGCCGCACGCCGTGCGCCGCTCCCTGGGCACGCGCCATGTGGACTGGCGGGTGGCAGACTGGCAGTCGTGTCCGCCTTGTTTATGAGTCGCGAACGCCTGCCAGGCATGCGTCACCTCGCTGCTGCAAGGGCCACGGATTTTGTGAGACGGCCTCCTTGGCTGTCGTGTGGCCTTTGTATCCCTGCGTCATCGCTCCTCGTGATCCTGTCCTTGCGCCTGGAATCCACCCTTGGTCTGCACCTTTGCATGCGTCTTTCTACGGCATGCGCCCTTTGTATGCGCCCCTTGCGTTAACGCATCGTTGACTCGTTGGCTCCCGCCATCTTGTCCATGCATCGAGCCCTCCCTGCCCTGCATGCTGCACTTGATGCACGCATGCATTCCTGCCTGCACGCAACAATCATGTGCATTTCGGGCTTGCGGCCCCCCCGCCATATCCCGGTCTGCGATATCCCGGTCTCAGCCTCTGGCTATACTGGTCTGGGTGATGTAATATTGTAATCTCTGTCGCTCTCTGGTACGTTGCAGGCTGATGAGTGAGGACGACGGTGGCGCCACCAAGGGCGAGGAGGGCGGCGATGTCACGGATGACACGCTAAAGCGCCTTGAGCAGCAGTTCCTGCGCGACCTCAAGCTGCACGGCGTGCCCGGCATACGCAAGGCGTTCATCCGCCAGCAGAAGTCCTCGCTCTACAACCCGGCCAACGAGACCGGGTGAGCCCCACGCACATGCATCCACCATGGTGCCTGCCTAGGATGCAAGCAGCTTGACATCATGTACATCGTGTATTGTACTCTGTACTGCTGCACACATGATACATTGTACTGCTGCCAGTACCTGGAAGGACATTTTAGTACTGAACCGGGAGGAACGCATATGCACTTGTAGTCATGAATAGGGTAAGCAATGGAACGCGTTGATGGCCAGCTGTGCAGTGAGAGGCCTGCCGGCATGATGAAACGCGCTGGTGATGTGAAAAAAGTATCCATGCGGTGGGCTCCTCAGGCTGCATCAGCCGGTGGGCTGCACAGCTGCGGCTGGCCGGCTGGTGTGTAGCATACATTGCAGTCACCCAAACACGCGCCCAAACACGTGTCGTTACTGTACATGAACAGGATTCTGAGTGTGTGTGTGCTGTGGCTGTGGGCTGGCGCAGGTATGACGCGCTTGAGGAGTGGGTGCTGGACACTGAGGGATGCAACCTGCTGGAGGTAAGGTGCTGAGGGGGGAGGCCACAGGGGAGCATGGCGGTGACACGGGATTACGCAGGGGTGCAGGTCTTCACAGAAGGGTTGCAGTTTGCTCTGACAGGGAGGGGTGCCGGCTAGGGACGGGTTTGCAGCACGTGCAAGGTTGCGCAATGTGCACGGGAGGTGTTGCTGCCTTTGGCACGTGCATCCGAGCATGTGCATGTTGTGGACGGTTGGGCAGGTACCGCATATTGGCATTGTTTGGCCGACACCTCCTGATGTAACATACCATACCATGTTTGACAAGCCAAGGCAGTGACGGCACTGATACATCATGCTGCGCGCCTGATGACACCAAACCTGTGAGCACCAGACAACAGCAAAGCAAGCAGTGCTGCATGCATGGCTCACGGGTTACGGTGTAAATGCCTACACTCGGCTGCATGCATGCGTGCGCAGGTGCTGTCGTTCGATGGCGTGGACCACACGCGAACGACCAGCAACGACGTGATTGAGATCTTGACGGTCATGGGCATCGAGGCGGCGCGCGCGGCGCTGCTCAAAGAGATTCGCGACGTCATCCAGTTTGACGGCTCGTACATCAACTACCGCCACCTGGCCACGCTGGTGGACATCATGACGTGCAAGGGCTGCCTCATGGCCATCACGCGCCACGGCATCAACCGCAACGGCAACGGCCCGCTGACGCAGTGCAGCTTTGAGGAGACGGTCGACATCCTGTACAGGTGCGTGCGCGCTGGGGGGCGCCTTGGGCGAGTACGAATGTGTGTATGCACGGCGATGACGCTGCTGCGGCAGATTGTGGGCCTTCACTGGTTGATTCACCTGTCAGCTTTGCAGGGCCTTGATTTAATCGGCCTGCCAGCTATCAGGGGAAAGGAGTATACAGGTCTTTGGGTTTGGGTGAGTTCTGCTAACAGACGGGCCGGGCCCAAGCTAGCTGCTCAGCTTCTTCTGCCCCTCACTGTGCCGCCTGCATGCGTGCGCGTGCTGCATGCGCAACAGGGCCGCCACGTTTGCGGAGCGCGACGAGCTGCACGGCGTGAGTGACAACATCATGCTGGGCAACCTCTGCCCACTGGGCACCGGCTGCTTCGACCTGCTCCTCAACGAGGACATGCTGGCAGACGCGTTCGACCTCTCCCTCTCGCGCCCCGACGAGGTGCCCATGTTCGCCGGCGGCACGCCCGGCCGCTCGCCCTCGCGCGCTCAGTCCACGCCGGGCCCCATGTCGCCCTCCCACATGCTCTCCCCCGTTTACTCGCCCTTCCACCAGGGGCAGTTTTCGCCCATGATCGGCGGCGGCTTCAGCCCGGGCCCGACCTCGCCCAGCTACAGCCCCACGTCCCCGCGCTACAGCCCCACCTCTCCGGGGTACTCGCCCACCAGTCCGGCGTACAGCCCGACCAGTCCGGCGTACTCGCCCACAAGCCCCGCGTACAGCCCGACGAGCCCGGCATATTCGCCAACGTCGCCGGCGTATAGCCCCACGTCGCCGGCGTATTCACCGACGAGTCCCGCGTATTCGCCCACCTCGCCTGCCTACTCGCCCACCAGCCCGGCCTACTCCCCGACCAGCCCGGCGTACTCACCAACGAGTCCCGCGTACAGCCCGACCAGTCCCGCATATTCGCCCACCTCCCCGGCATACAGCCCCACGTCGCCTGCTTACAGCCCGACATCGCCAACCTACTCACCCACATCACCTGCGTACTCACCCACATCACCGCAGTACAGCCCAACATCGCCGCAGTACAGTCCCACGTCGCCGCAGTACAGCCCGACATCCCCGCAGTACAGCCCGACGTCTCCGCAGTACAGCCCAACTTCCCCGCAGTACAGCCCAACCTCTCCGCAGTACAGCCCGACGTCACCGCAGTACAGCCCGACCTCGCCGCAGTATTCGCCGTCAGCAGAGGATGCTGCTGCGCAGGTGGCGCCTGGCACTGCAGCTGCTGCCAGCTCCCGCCCCGTGGGCATCCCCGGCCCCAGCCCCACCGACATGGACATTTCCCCGCAGTATTCCCCCAGCATGGCCGTCCAGGCCTCGCCCGGCCTGTCGCCCGCCACCGGCGATGGTGGGCCGGGCACTGCGGGTCTGTCGCCCACCACCTCTCCGCAGTACTCGCCCACCATGGGACCCTCGCCCTCGCCTCAGTACTCACCCGGCGTGCCGATGGAGATGTCGCCCGCTGGGGGGGCCAGCGGTGCAGCGGTTGATGCGCCCTACAGCCCCGGGGGCAACGATAACTATTCCCCCATGCGGTAGCGCAGAGCCAATACCGTATCCACAGTAGCGTCTTAAGGTACCGGCTAAATGGATTCTGCACCACACGGTGTGACAGCGACGTTCGCGGCGTCGGTGGTGGCATTTGCATTTGTGCGATGGAATTTTGAGGGTGGACGGGAACGTGTGTGTGTGTGCGAGCGCTTTGTGCGCTCGGGCGGCGTATGGTGAATGCGTGCTGCCGCGCGTCAGTCGAGATATGGGTTGCATGCAGGTGGCCAGAGCGTGAATGGATTGTGCGGACCGTTGAACCCAACACCTAGCAGCCATATGTGCTGTGTGCCTGGGCGCCGTTCGGTGCGCGCACGCTCTCATTTGACACGCCGTGCTGTAGGAAGGTAAACCAACCGCAACCAGAACCTGAGTTGGATTGCTAGTCGGCGCTTGCGCCTGTATGAGCCTGAGAGCGTGAGTGTGGGAAGGCACGCCTACACTCCTGCAGACTCCATCCGTCAGCTGTGTCCTTCATCCAGCAGAGTGAGGCCGAACGGTGCCCCTGGTTGTGGGTTGCACAGACCCTGTTTCTCCTGGCTGTTGGTGCGAGGCTGCACTGCGTTGTGAACGTGGTCAGCCAGGCTGGCTGCACTGGCCGAGGTGTGTAGGGCGGCTTAGGGGCCAACCACGTAGGCGGTTGAAGTGCCACATTCCTGCTTTGCTTGCACCTTAACTGTAGAACAGTTTGGCATGATGAACTATGTTGCTTTATTGTGCGTCTGCGCGGCATGCAGTATGTGATGTGGTAACAAGCGGTTGTAATGCTTTTGACTATGCACAAGGTGTCGGATGCCAGCACATGTCAGCTCTGGTATTGCCACCTTCTCTTCTTACACCTTGTGTAAGAAGGTGTCGGAGGCAATTTGCATTGAGACCGCTACACCCTGCCCACACCACATGATACTTAGTCCCACCCCTAACCTGCATGGATGCTTGTGTGGGCTGTGGGGGTTCAAGGGCGGACACAAAGCATGTGTAAGCCAAGGAGCAGAGCAGAACTCAGCACGTGAGGGCTGCGCATGCTGATAGTGCTGCCATACAAGCGATTCAGCGTTGCAGGAGTGCACCCTGCAGTAAGCCACAAGCGCTGTTGTGAGGACTGTAAACGGACAAGTGGTCGACACTCAATGCCTGGTTTCCAACTGAGTTGGTATGCTGATCAGCCACTTTGCCTGGGGGGGTTCAAGGTGTGACCATATGCATACTGCATGCAGGGTCAAGGATTGACAAGTGACAAATGTCTCGAGCAAGCAAGCAAGGGCAATTTTCGAGCCCCCAAAACTAGCTGTTGTATTGCTGATGTGTTTCTGACCAGCTTGCCGCCACTGCGCCGACTTAAACGCACGTCAGCAGCTTTGACACTAAAGGGTTACGTGGACTTGAGAGGGTTGGTGGGAGCTGGATGAAGCGCAAGCACAGGAGGACCGGAGCAGGGAGGCATTAACCATACCATCTGCCTGGCAGGATGTGCACACATACGCAGCCGGCCACCTAGCACCGCCGTGAGCGGGCGAGCGGATGAACTGTTGGCAGTGATGGCACGCTGCTATGGTCAGGTTTCAGGGTTTGGACATGACGTGGCATGGAAGTGCGTGAATGGCCTGTGCGTGCATGCCTGATTGAAGCTGGCCAGCAGCTGACCCACTTGGCAAGACGCAGGGAGACCATCTGCATGTGTGTGCACGCAGGAACTCGTGGCGCAAGGCTTTCGCAAACATTTCGGTGTGCCTGCATTTAGGTGTCTGAAGAGGGTTGCCCTTGATGCTGGCTGCTGGCTTGCGTGGAGCTGCGTGTGGCATACAGCCCCTTCCTCCCCTACCTCCCCTCTTCCTTGCACCGCGCAGGCGCGCACGCGTCCCACGTGCACGCTCTGCCTGGCATGCTCCTGAATCCATCCACAACGCGGCGCGCGCATCACGCCATGTCACCCACTGCCCCTCACTCCTGCTGCAGGAAGCCCGCCGCGAAGATGTCAGAGTGGCAGGAGCTGATGCGGAGCGTGTGTTCCGGCGCTGGGGCGTTTGCGGGACGCTGATGCCGGCCTAGTGGTGGCCCATCCAGGAAGTGGTGGCTGCTGATGTTGACGGTTCCTGACATCCATCGCTTGGTTGCCATTCTTTCCCCCCCGCCCCCCCACCCACACCCACACCCACACACATACCCAGCGCAGCACACACAACGCGTGATCCTGCTGCCGCCAGGCCTGCGTTCGTCAGCGTCCCACATGCCCCACTCCATCTGAGTCAACAAACTCCACACACTTTGCTTTTTTCTCGTTTTCCATTGGATGCGCAGGCGACCGACACGAATTGCCCACATGCGAGCTCACATTGGACTGATGTGTGCCAAGCACTGCCAGTCAAACTCACCGACAACAACTTGGCAGGTCCTTAAGATGGCCGAGCGATGACATGGATGCTCATGCACACCCTTTCGTCGCGCCTGTCGGCTGTCGGTGTTGCGCACGCTGCCCCTGCGGTCCTGGTTGAGTTGAGTTGCGACCACGCATGCCTACTGGTACACATGCATGGTGCATGCCGCCCCAATTTTGATATGTCGGAGCGCTCTGTGCATGTGTAGTGTAGCGGCTAGCGCTAATGGTATACGCAGCTATTCCACCCGGACCACACAACTACGCACATAGCTGCCTTCATACACTGCCTCCGTATCTTTCACACCGTCACTGCTACATGCATTTTCCGCCCGCTCCGTACATCCTGACATCTGAAAGCATGCCGGTACATACCGGTATCAAGCTATCAACATACGGTACGGTATATATTTTTACCTGCAGGCATTGCTCCGCGCCGTGTGCTGGCCTCTGCCCTGCAGGTGTTTCCCTGGAAGCGCTCTGACCGCCTGCTTCGTGCTGCTGCATACTGCATGCATGCACCGCAAACTGCATGCATGTACCCTTGCATAGCTTGGCACCCTTGCACAGCTGCCTGCCCTACACATGAATGCATTGTGCACCTTGACAGAACGCAATCATGACGCAGCACGATGCAACCTGAAGGCACCAAACAGTTGCACCGGTTGATCAACTTGCGCGTGGCTCGGCAGGCCATCAGTGGCTGGGTGAGTGGTGCCATGTGCAGGACG
>BDDA01000178.1:121566-137186 GCA_001662385.1 Chlamydomonas asymmetrica | reverse complement strand
TATAATTGTATTGCGGGTTTCAGCTTCGAGCTATGCTCCCAGCCACCCCCCCCCCCCGCATGCATCATCACCAATGTCCAGCTCACAAGGCGGACAATGCGCCGAAGGTACTCATGAGAGGGTGTGTCTCAACATGTAGGGCAAGACTAGTGGCACGATTACAGGACGTCTGGCAGGCTGCCGGCAACGTGCATTGCATGGAGTACCGGACGCACCTGGTCATGACCGGCAGAGCAGGTTCCGGGGTAGCGGCAGAAGCAAGCACGCCAGCGCTGTGAGCGGCGAGCGCGCCTGGGTACTGGATGGCGTTCAGTGCCTGCAACCAGCAGCAAAACCAAGCAAACAAAATATAACCTGTCGCGAATACAATATGTTGTCCACTGCTGCCTCAGATAAATGCTATCAGCCTTCAGGAGACAGAACAAGTGCGGTTTCAGATGCTTCCAGAACGCTCACAGCGCAGGTACCGTACAAGCAAACTAAGCTCACCTGCTGTGTGTTGATGGCGAACGCCAGCGCATCAGCCGCCGAGTGAAACGACACGATGAACGAGTCGCCCTCAGTAGCGCTCTCATAGCCGCCAAACTTGAGCAGCTGTGAGCGGATGGTCGCGTTGTGCAGCTTAACGCATACGTCCATCACGTCTGCGGGTACATGCTCCCACAACGTGGTGGACCCCTCGATGTCGGTAACCAGCAGCGTCGTGCCGGGGCCCGCACCGGGAGGCGCGCTCACGCGTGAATGCAGACGCCCCCGCCGCCACAGCAGCAGGCCCAGGCCCGCAAGCACCAACGCCCCACACGGCAGAGCTACAGCCAGTGCAATTGTGGTGGTGCGGATGCTGCTGGCAGATTGTTCAGGCGTGTTGTCTCCGGAGGGCTTTGCAGATGGCGGAGTCCCTGTCGTCGGTGCATTGGTCGCCGGTGGTGCTTTCCAGCTGACGGACCTGTAATATGTTTTGACATATTGCACACCAACACCGCACATAGACGCTCAGGTTTGACACCCCCTAGGGGACACATGATGTGATTATTACCATCCGGAAAGTCATGCAAGCGGGTAAGGTAATTATTGCCATCCGGAAATTCATGCAAACGGTGGGTAAGCATGCCAAAGTTCAGGATTGTTCGTTGGTGGTGGTGCATACGCACACACGCTGCATGCACGCACACCGGGCTACGCGAACACACCAGCTGTTACTACAATACCAGAAGCGCCAGGAGCAGCACCAGCGATGTCAATCCAAGAATATCCATATTCACACACCTGCGGTACTCCGAGATAAACGTGTCATAGCCTCCGTTGCTGGCCGGCACTGCAGCGGACATGTTGCGCATCTGTTGCAGGACGTCGTCAAAACTGGTGCGGTTGGCCTGGCTCGCTGCGGTGGCGCCCAACACCAGCATTGCCCTGCGGATCACACCATTCACTCACATCACATCACGACATGCGCTTGACGCTTCCCACTCTCCCAAGCTCTGGTCCTGACTGCGCCTACTTGGGCAGGCATGAACGGGTGCTGCGCCTGCCAGCCTGAACATTATGGGTCATGATTGTCATGGACTCCACTGCCGAGGACAGCACAGGACAACACCCTCTCTCACCGGATCTGCAGCGCTCCATTCCCCTTGTGCTCGAACACGGGGTTGAGGCTGGCGGCGGCCTTTGCGTTGGCTGCCAGGAAGCGTGACGCGTCGCCCTCGTCATAGCCGCGCCCCACCCACAGCGGGAGGTTGGCTGGGTCAACGTCACTGCGGCGCACTGGTGACAGCTCTGCGGGCATTGAGGAGAGGGATTGCAGGGCTGCCGTGTTGCCTTCTAAGGCCGCAGCGTGGCATGAGCCAGCCAGGGTCAAGCAAGCCTCATCAGGAGGCCATGCTACTGCATTCTATGGACAAGCACTCACATAGGGTCATGCAGCGAAGGGCCGTACTTGGCGGGGCTTAAGCATGCTGCTGATGCATGTGCCTGTGTATCGTTAGACCATGCGTTGGCGAGCTACCGCCCGGGGCACTTCTGCAGCTCAAGTAGTCAACCGTGGGCTGTCATGGTCTTAAGATAATGGGAAAACACCACCTTTGATTTGACTACCTGAAGCCAATACCACCGTTTGAAGCAGTCTATGGATGCCCATCCCATGCTGCGCTCTCTCACCTACTTCAGGGTCCAGAAGCATCCCTGTCCGCACAGCACAGGAAGCACAACGCAGCGCAACACAGTCGGTGCGGGGGGGAGCGACAAGGGTTGAAAAGTTGTTTGGAGCCGTGGGACCCTGTAGCCTGAACAGGAAACGCGCAGTGTGTTAGCACTCAGCGGGCTCACCTGGAGTGCCCGAAACCTGCGGGGACAGCAAGAAGCTGAAGAGGTTGTACCTGCGAGCATCAAGGGGGCCGGCAGCAGCACAAGCAAAGCAGGGGTAGGTGGCATGCTGTCAAGAGCGAGGAACTGCACAGTGCCCCTGTACACAAGTAGCGTGCGCCGCTTGCATTGCTGGGTGCTGGTCGGAAGGGATGAGGTATGCGCGCTGCAGGGATGTTGGAGGCGAGGGCGACGGAATGTGCTAGTAGTGCTAGCTGTGGGGTGGGGGGCGTTACAGTATCGAGGACAACCAAACAATCCACTGCGCCCTGTGCGATGCATTTATGCATCCTGCCATCTGTGGAGTGCGTCAAAATACAAGCTGGGCATTGTACAGGGCCTGTTGGACGCAGCAGAGCGCTGGTGTCCTGGCATGGCGTCAGACGTCCCCTTCCCGGCTGCAATATTGGGTTGTTAACTTGTTATTATGCTGAGCGGAATGCCAACCTACCCAGCCGGCCAGTCAGAAGTCAGAACACAGATGGCAGGAGACGGCACCACTACACTCACGCAAGAAATTGATACTCCGGGGGTGACAGCGGGTTGAGCAACACCAGCAGGCCGTAGTTGATGATGGGGCGGTTGACCGGCCGCAGCACACCCGCCTGCAGGCCGCGAAGCAGTGCATGCAAGGAAATGAGCTCCACAGCACCATGCACGTTCAAACTATGATTCAGTTTGAACGTACATGACGCCAATTTATGAATTACGCGGTCCACACTGCGTCAAGGTTAGTAGGCCCGATGTGCATGCACCAACAAGAACGTTGTTGTGTGGTTCCGATGGTAGGCAGGCATGCAGCTCAATGCCCTGACAGGTGTTCCTGTATGTCGTCTGCTGTGGTACTGGGTGCAGCAGCAGCAGCAGCAGCAGCAGCAGCAGCAGCAGCAGCCTCACCGCATCCCTGGCTTGTCCCTGCGCCAGCGGGCAGCGCTGCTCATCGCACAGCACCATGGTGCGTGTGGCGCGGTCCAGCACGCTGATGGATCCCGGCATCTGCGCTATGCCCATGTGGCCTCGCATGGCGGTGGAGTTGGGAATGGGGTAGGTGCCCATGTTGCCAGCCTGCAACCGCAAACATGCACCCAGTCAGCATGTGTGCGCGTGTATGTTGACCCTTGGGTGGGTTGCTGCAGGGGAAGGGGGCGTACCTCGACACTAACAGGCGCAGGTGAGTGAGTGTGCATGGCTGTTTGGGGGTAATCCCGGGTAATCGCAACGTTGCACGCATTGGCAGCACGTGTGGGAAGTCCCTCCAGGCATCACCACATACAGTGCTTGCGCTGCGGAGTCGTCACCAACCAGACCTCCCACTGCATGAGGTTCGGTGCCGTGCACGCTACGAGCCGCCTCCCGTCGGTCCCACCTTGAAATCGGTCGCGCCGTTATACGTCATCAGGCAGTTCCCCTTCAGGAATGCGGCGTCCACAAAGCACTCATCGATGCTGACAAATGGCGGTGACACGGCTCGTAGGCGCTGCAGCACCTGCCGGTAGATAGGGCATTGTTGCAGGAGCTGTGACGTATGTGCAGGGTGCACATTATGCGCGGATCGTGCATGCTAATAATGCTGGCGTGTGTGCATGTGTGGAGCTGTCAAAATACAAGCAGGGGCATTTTACAGGGCCTGTTGGGTACAGCAGATCGCCGGTGTCCTGGCATGGCCCGTTGTGGCCTGTCAGAGCCCGTCAGGGGCCTATGAGGACAACGCCCGCCTGCTGCACGCTATGCTTCCACAGCAACGTGTGGCTCCTTCTCCCTGCCTTCCCCGAGCCCTTCATCTCCTTCCAAACGTTGAAATGCACCATTCTGGTGGCTAAGGGCAGGCAGCGCTGCACCAGCTGCTGCATCAGCCATCCCAGGAATCCCACCTGCGCCATGCATGCCAAGCAGCTGCTGCATCAGGTGCTTGTATCCTACCTGCGCCGTGCGTGATAAGTATTGGTAACCCTACGTGTAACCCTCCATGTATGCCCGGCACCTTACCCTCATGGCCGCCTCCATGGCGGGCGTGTCCATCAGGAAGTCGCCTGTGGCTGTGTCCCAGTACATGCCTTGGCTGGGGCCGTGCGTCTGGAAGTACGCCGACATGATGGTGCGCATGACCACCGAGTCACCTCCGCAACCTGCATGTAAGGCGCATGTGCCAGCAGAGCACCTGAGCACATGCTGTCAAGGCGTTGCATGGCTGGGGCATGCAGGAAGACCGCTTATTCCCATTATTCCCAGCTTTATTTACTCACGTTGTGGCGCGATGCAAGCTCCCCACAATCCATCTCTCGTCCCGTTGTACCGCTGTGCCACGTCAGCCATCTCCTCCCAGGTTTGCGGTACACCCAGGCCATGCTCCTCAAAGAAGGGTCGGTGGTAGTACAGGAGGGTGGGGGTGGATGTCTGGGGCAAGGCTACAACCTTGTCATCGTATAAGACGATGCCCTGTGCACAGGATGGAAGGACAGCAGCGCGTTTCAAGCCCCAGATGTTTTCTTGAAAGTGAAGTGCTTCACTTTCAAGGGAACGCGTGCGTGCTCACGCACGCGTTCCCTTGCTTGCCATGTCCCACCCCGTTGTCATGAGCTTGCCTGACGAATGGAGGAACCAAAGTCTTGCCACTGAAGCTGGTTGTCGTCAGGCACCAAAGCAGTCAAATCCAGCAGCTTGTTTGCACTGGCAGCTAGAGCCATGCCCGAAGGCGTAACGAAGACTGCATCATAGGAGGTGTTTGGGCCAGGCGGTCGCGTGTCCTGCAGCAGCGGGGTCCTACTTGTTGTATACTCTGCCTGAATTTCAAACAGCATACGTACACGATTTATTTGAAGGGCCTGCTTTTGTGCAAAGCTTTGTGCAAGCTCGGTCGTCTTACTAATGCTGAAGAAGTGAAGGTCGAGACCACAAGCCCTCGGTCAATGGACATAACAGGCACGGGGTTGTGTCGTTGAAGTGTCTGTTCAATTCACCAGCTGGCCGCCTACCCCGGGCTCAGTCCAATCGCAGGGCAGCCCGGGAAACGCAACCCGCCCAGCCTAGGTACCTGCGAGAGCGTGAGGAAGTCCACGTGTATGCCTGTGCTGTTGCTGAAAGTCTGCGTAATGGCCTTCAGCCTGTTGAACATAACATTTGAGGTTGCTATTACCCGCACGCTGCGAGCGCCAACGCTTGGTTGCTGACCCGGCACAGGTACCTGCGGCATGAGGCAGTGGTATTGGCAGCTGAAGGCTGAGACCAAGAACTTCGAATCAGCGCTGCTCACTTTAGGCTTACGCCCGCCGGAAAGGGTGCCTGCAGCTTGCAGAACATAACTTCATGCGTGCAAGGCCATTCCAATGATGCAGTCGCTTGTCGCGTACCTCGATGCTGTTCGCTGACACGATACACTTGTACACTGCAGTTGCTGTTGCCAAGCGCACAGAACTTCTCCACGTGACGTTGACAGGTGCTGCCTCGCCGTCCTGCTGCGGTTTCACACATTGCGCTGCCAAAATGTCTGCCTTACTGCGGTCCAGGCAAGCACCGAACTCCAAGGCTGTGCAACCTAGCAAGCTTGAGCCTATGCAGTGAAGAAATAACACTGTGACCGCAAATTCAGGTGCTGTAAACCTGAGCCGGAGGGCCTGGACGGCAGCCCAGGCCATGGCGCAATTCATGGCGCTTAAAAAGTGCACGACACCTCAGCTGTAAACAGCTGGTAGTAAGCTTGGTATCATGTCAGACTCCAGGCTTTATTCCTCTCAAATGTGTAGCTGTAGTGTAGTGCACATAGGTGACTTAATTGAAGTGCGACCCGTAGTACTTATCCACCGGCAGCAGGATCAATGCATGGTCCCCAACCCCCCAATCCCCAATCACGGTGCATGCAGAATGGGGGGTGCATCACGTTCATGTTGAACGGGCAGTTGCCCGCAACTGGAACAAAACTGTTGAGTACATGTATGCGTAGGGGACTCAACTCACTCCACGTAGCCACCTTCAAAATCGGTTCCACTTCGTTCCGGTGTGACCATCACATGACCTGCTGAAGATGCTGCTCGCATTCACGCCCGAGTATCAGGTTTTGGCCATTAGCAAGCTGGAAACGCCCCCATTTCCAGGTCTGGAAGTTGGCATGGGTCGTGCTTGTGTATGCCTTTCAGGTGATGTGGTTGTGCCTTGGCGGCAGTGTCACGTTTGCGCACTGGATGATGATCATCCAGCTTGTCCCTACCTGCACTGGCGGATATGGGGCTCAAGTGCGCTATGCTTGCGCTATGCTTGCTGTGGCTGCATTGGCGCAGCACCTGGCTTGCGTAGCTGGCAGCTGGTTAACTCTCCCGTTGCGCGTTGGCGCATTTGTACCGCCGATGAATGCATGGGTGGGCTGAGACCGGCTTGCTAGGCCCATGCACTGCTCACCTGACATGCCACATACATGTTCAACGTGGGTTACTTCAATCATGACAAGGCTTGCTGCAGCAGGCCGTGGGCAAGCTGGCATGTGTGCGCCGCGAGTCGGCCACGCACCGTGTGCGCGCTGATTTGACGTGTACCAAGTTTGATATTGAGCGCTGTCACACCACTGGCGAGTCATTTATGTTGAGGGCACTGTCCCGAAACCCAAACCATGTCATCCCCGATGCGGTAGCTCTACTTCGCTTCTCCAAAGCGGCCAAAACGTTTTCATGCATAAACGCACCAGGGATTTCAATGCGCTCCGGTGCGCCCTCCTTCATCGGTTGAAAACTTGCTCATGTGTGACCAACTCGCTTCCGCCTCCCGCTTCCCCGCTCCTCTGCCGCCACCTGTGGATAGCGCAACTGCCCGAGCCCGGGCACTCCATGCCGGCGCCTGACACGTGGTGGCGCTGGCGGCGCTCACCGCCATCGATCCGACCATGCGCTGATGCGGCCCTCACAGCCAAATGCCTTCCGCGGCCCGGGCAAACGCCCAGCAATCACGGGACGACCAGGCGCCACTGCAGCCGACCTCTAGGGCGCAGCTTTCGGCGGCGTGCATGCATGTGGTCCAAGCGTTCTGGAATGCGCTCGCTGACTTCGCGGCTCTCCACCGTGCAGCCCGCCACAAGTCTTGGGGCACTCCGCCTCACCCTCCCTGCCGCGCCCATTCCTCGTCACCACCGGGGGCGTCCGGGTGGGGCCGCCGCCGGATGCGGCCGTGGCAGTGGCGGCGGCGAAGGCGGCCGTACAGCAGCATGCTGGACCTGGCGCTGGGGGCTGCCTTCCGAACGCTTTGTGGCCTGGAGGCAGTACTAATGCAGCACGTTAGCAGCTGAGTTTAGCCTGCCTGTGCTGAGTCATGCACGCTAAGCTTTAGCTCCTAGCTCGCCTGCCTGACCTAGTGACCTGTGGGACGCGCGAACTAGCGCAGATCCCCAACCTCGTTCCTGCGTGTTGTGCTGCCGTGCTGGCTGGTAGCTCCGCGATGCGTACGCGCCTGCTGAACCTGGCCTGGCCTGGCCGTACCTAGACCCGGTGTGTGGTGGGTGAGCCCCCCATCATGCTTGTCGTGCTCTTCTTTGCCGCCTGTATTGCATGAGTGTGGGCTGGGGCATGTCGGGGTGGGGGTGTGCGAAGCTGTTTGCCCGGGTTGCTCGTTGCTTGTTGCACTGAGGCGTGCTCGGTCTCGCGCCTGGCTTGTTGCCTTCACTCTCGCGCATTTGGAGCTGGCCTCACGCTCATGCTCTCTCTTGGGGTTATCGGCCTGGCCAATTGTTGTTGGGTGGGCGGCCTGGACCTGGCCGCCGCCCCATCTCCGCCCCGCCGCGGCGCCCGCTGTCGCTTTGTTGCTGCCCGGCCGCCGCCGCTCGTGTGTGCCCCGCCGTGGGCCCGCCCGTGGCCCCCCCCTCGCGTGTGTACGCTCGCACTGTGCTGGCGTCGCTGTCGTGCTGCCTCGCGGCCCATATCTTCGGGTCGTTGGTGGGGGTGGTGTGTGCAGTGGTGCTTGAGGCCACACGTCTAGGGGGGGGGCCTGCTGCCGCTCCTCTAGACGGCAGCAGGCCCCCGGTCCTGTTCCTCCGGTCCTGTTCTCTGCGCCGGGCCAGCGCTTGACGCCTCATTCATTCATTTGGCGGTGTTGTGACGAATGATAAGCTGTTGTTGTGCTGTGAGAGTTTAGGCAGAAAACTACCCTACAACCCCTAAAACCCCTCCCTCTGGCGATGACGCTCTAATCTGTTACATGGGGACCGGTGCAAGTGCAACTTGTCAAGCAACAGATGACGGTTCTGCAAGCTGACATTACGTACCTGAAAGCTGGCGTAAGGGACCTGAAGAAGAGCATGGCATGCAGGGAGCAAAGTCCGGCGTACCAGTCCAGCGTATTTCCCTGCTAGTCACCGCAGTACGGTCCCACGTCACCGCAGTACAGCCCGACCTCGCCGCAGTATTCGCCGTCAGCAGAGGATGCTGCTGCACAGGTGGCACCGGGCACTGCAGCTGCTGCGAGCTCCAGTCCCGGGAATCCCCGGCCCCAGCCCCACCGACATGGACATTTCCCCGCAGTATTCCCCCAGCATGGCCGTCCAGGCATCGCCCGGCCTGTCGCCCGCCACTGGGGATGGTGGGCCGGGCACTGCGGGGCTGTCGCCCACCACCTCTCCGCAGTATTCGTCCACCATGGGTCCCTCGCCCTCGCCTCAGTACTCGCCCGGCGTGCCGATGGAGATGTCGCCCGCTGGGGGGGGCAGCGGTGCGGCGGTTGATGCGCCCTACAGCCCCGGGGGCAACGATAAGTATTCCCCCATGCGGTAGTGCAGAGCCAATACCGTATCCAGGATAGCGTTCATAGGTGCCGGCTAAACGGATTCTGCACCACACAGTGTGACAGCGATGTCCGCGGCGTCGGTGGTGGCATTAGCATTTGTGCGATGGAGTTCTGAGGGTGGATGGGAGCATGTGTGTGTGCGCGAGCGCTTTGTGCGCTCAAGCGGCGTATGGTGAACGCTTGCTGCCGCGTGTTAGGCGAGATGTGGGTCGCATGCAGGCGGCCCGACCATACATTGATTCCGCGGTTGTGAAAATGTGAACCCATTCAACACCCAGCAGCCATACATGCTGCGTGCCTGGGCGCCGTTCGGTGTTTCCGCGCTCTCATTTGGCACGTCGTGCTTTAGCAAGGGTTGATGAACCACAACCGGGAACTCATTGGATTGCTAGTCGGCGCTTGCGCCTGTATGACCGTCAGTGCGCAGAGGCCCGCCTACACTCCCGCAGACCCCTTCCGTCAGCTGTGTCCTTCTCTTCATCCAGCAGAGTCAGGCTGAACGGGGCCCTGGTTGTGGGTTGCTCTTCATCCAGCAGAGTCAGGCTGAACGGGGCCCTGGTTGTGGGTTGCACAGACCCTGTTTCTCCTGGCTGTTGGTGCGAGGCTGCACTGCGTTGTGAACGTCGTCAGCCAGGCTGGCTGCACTGACGGAGGTGCGTTGGGCGGCTGAGGAGCCAACCACGTAGGCGGTTGAAGTGCCACATTCCTGCTTTGCTGGCACCTTAACTGTAGAACAGTTTGGCATGATGAACTGTGTTGCTTTATTGTGCGTCTGCGCGGCATGCAGTGATGTGGTAACACGCGGTTGCAATGCTTTTGACTACGCACAAGGTGTCGGAGGCAATCTGGATGGAGACTGCTACACCCTGCCCATACCACATTATAGTCCCATCCCTCACCTGCATGGATGCTTGTGTGTGCTGTGCGGGTTCAAGGGCAGACACAAAGCATGTGTAAGCCAAGGAGCAGAGCAGAACTTGGCACGTGAGGGCTGCGCGTGCTGATAGTGCTGCCATGCAAGCGATTCAGCGTTGCAGGAGTGCACCCTGCAGTAAGCCACAAGCGCTGTTGTGAGGACTGTAAACCGACAAGTGGTCGACACTCAACAGTCCACGCTCACTGGTTTCCAACTGAGTTTGTACGCAGTCACTGTTCAGTGTGCCCGGGGGGGTTCAAGGGTGTGACCATATGCATACTGCATGCAGGGTGAAGCGTTGACAGGTGACAAATGTCTCATCAAGCAAGCCATTTTTGAGCCCACAAAACTAGCTGTTGTATTGCTGACGTGTTTCTCACCAGCTTGCCACCTCTGCGCCGACTTAAAACGCGCGTCAATTTTACGTGGACTTGAGAGGGTTGGTGGGAGCAGGATGAAGCGCAAGCACAGGAGCAGGGAGGCATTGCCATACCATCTGCCTGGCAGGATGTGCACACATGCGCAGCCCAGCCACCTAGCACCACCGTGAGCTGGTGGGTGGTTTGAACTGTTGGCAGTGAGTGCACAGCAGACTGCTATGTCAAGGGTTTTTGTGTGAAGGGCCAGGAGTAGTGCATGAGTAGCCTGTGCATGCCTGGTTGAAAGTACCGCCAGCAGGGCTGCTGACCCACTTGACGAGACGCTGCCGGAGACATCTGCCTGAGTGTGAACCTGTGTGAACGCAGGAGTTCATGGCGGAATGCTGTCACGTAAACGCTATGGGTGCATTGTACCTGAGGAAGGCTGCCCTGCACTGGATGCTGGCTTGCTTCTCAGTGCAGAGTACCGTGGGCTTAGAGTCTAGCGCATTTCATCATGTTTTGGTAGGTAACACCTGGGTAGGTACACTAAAGAAAGCGCAAGGGTTTGCAGCACAGCGACGATCGGGAGAGGAACACAGGCTCAAGGCCTGGTGTAGCTGTGCAGGCAAGCACCGGTGTATGCCCGCACTCCTCACGGCTGCGCTCTTGCGCCTCACTCTTGGCCAACTGCACTGCCAGGCACAGCAGCCTGGCAGCAGTAAACACCAACATTGTGCCTGCTGCTCTGGTCTATGTTGCTCAACAAGGAAGCGGGTGCCAAACTTTCTCAGTGGTCGGCTGAAGGGTGTGCCAGTTGCGTTCCCGCCAAAACTCATGCGGCGACTGCAGCAACCAAAGGATGCAGACTTGGACTTGGAGTGCACCATCGGCGTAAAAGCTTCGGAACAATCAGAAACCTGTAACGTTACGGCGAAGGTGGTCGCCTGGCCTCTGAGACCAGCAAGGTTGACTTGGGCGCTTCACCGTGACATAGTGCAATTCTTGGTACACAGAGCACCACTGGCGCAAGGTCCTGACAGGTGCAGAACCGTTTGCATTGATGAGCACTCTTGCACCTTTGACAGCATGTTGACGTTCGCACAGCAAGATGATTGTTTGCACAGCAAGAGCATCCGCGGACGACCCCGGAAACAGCAATTAGGGCCTTCGCATGCCAACCACTATGACAGTAGCAACTGGACATGACCGACTGAAACAGCACTTTTAATATTGTACCACCTTCCCATCATACAATGTGATATGCAGGACATGTGCACATGCATGGGCCGCATTCAGGGCACTTGGCCTCGATTCTTCCCTCCAAGCGCCCGGCGTGCCAGCGTGCCTGTCAGTTTGCCTTGCTTTGTTTAGTGCCGCGAGAGAGGAATAACAACACCCAGACCAGTATAGCCATAGGGTTCCGGGGCAACAAATCAGCAGCAGAAGCGGCCGTGGAAGGCCCAGTCGTAACATGGTGGCTTGTTGCCCTCGCTGCATGCATATAAAGTCTCAAACCAGTATGCGAGTGGCAGACACGTTCGTGGCAGACACGATGTCAGTGGCGAAGGGTTGACCCTTGACCTGCTTTCAATGACAACCTGCTTGTCCTGGCACTCAGGTTTGGTGCATCCTGCCGTTCAACCTTCAAGCAAGTTGAAAGAGCCAGTCGCCAGAGCGCGAAAGAAGCCAAGCCAGACGCCATTGCTGCCTGGGCGTTACGTAAACCTGTGAACAGTGGCGAGAAGCAAGAAGCGTGGGGTCGGGTGGCAGCTTCGCGGTATGTATCGCTCTCCAGCTGATCGAAAACACTGGGTTCACGAGCTTTTGGTCTGGCGTATGCCAAGAGAGCAGCAGGGTATGTGGTGATCACAAATACGTGGTGGCAGCTTCGCGCGCTGCCAATTTACAATGCACATTTTCTGAACCTCCACCACCCTAAACCCGCCCACCACCAGCAGGACATGAGTGGGCAGCTTTGGAGGACACACAGCAGTGTCACCCGTTCCTTACCTCAGCTCTACACAGCCTTTCAAAAGAAAGTACACGTGTTATTATTTCACAGGACAGGAGGCACTGCCAGGTTCAGTTCTCTAGTGTCTGTGACCGGACCAAGCGTGAAAAACACTACCATGTCGCTCAGACTGTGGCAAATCGCCACTGTGGGCTTCTGCCTTTCAACAGTGTGGCTCAGCATTGACTTGGTACGTAGTTTTTGTCATTGCTGTTGTGTGTTTCGTTCAGTGCTGTGGTAAGCCATTTGACGACGCAATCACTGGCGCTTGTTGTCCCTGGTTGCCTTCACCATCCGTGATGCAGATAAGCATGAGGGCAGGGCCAACAGGTGAGGAGTTGCTTGGGCTTACCAAGGCCGTGCGCCTTTGTTCCTGCGCTTCGTGCTCGCTGCGTCCTCGGGCTGCCTTCGTAATGCAGGAAGCATCTGCATGACACTGCTGCCACTCTGCTTTCTATGCCTGCTGAGACAGTTGCTGGAGAGCGGGGGGCAGAGAAGATAACGTTAGTGGTGGTCACGCACTTCGGCGATGTGGCGCGCGCACTGACAGGAATTGCAGCGCTTCGTGGGCAGATGCCAGCCTGGGCTGTGCACGAGCTATTGCTGGTAGTTCCCCACGCCGAAAGTTTAGTGTTGCCACACCTGCTGTCTCCCCCAGCTGGTTACTTGGACCCAAATATGTGGCCGATTCGAGTCGTGCCGGAACACCGCGCGCTGGGTGTCTCATTGAAGGAGCTGGAGAGCACACCTGATTTCCCCACGTTCTACTTCAAATACAAGCTTCAAATGGCACTGAAGCTGTTTGTATCGCGACATGTCGCCACTGACTTCTACTTGGTGCTGGACTCGGACGTCGTGCAGGCAAGTGCATTACACCACGCCACAGGGCCTATCACTGCGTTGTGTGCTGCTGCGTTTTTAATCGAACTGCTTTGTGTGCAGGTCGCTGGCACCTCTTGTTTTGAACGGGTGTTCTTGGAACCTCCACCCTGTTGTGAACCGCATGCCATGGCGATCAGCCTCGCACGCACTGGTTTGCACGCCTTAACACTGGCAGGGCGAAGCTTCGTGCTGCGCCTCGCATCATGTGCTCCTGGTATGCTTCCGTGTTTGACCACCATCCATCCCGTGTGTGCCTCGCACCGCCTGACACACCTCCCGGTATGCCCGTACGCCTATGCCACATGACAGATGCAGCCCTTGAAAACCATCAAATGGCTGATGCCAGAGCCAGGCAGGGCGGTGTATCACGCTGAAATCAGGGCTATCCACGGGGTGTGGTGGAACGACACGGAGTCGTTCTTGAAGCTGGACGGCTGCCTTCCGAAAGACCCTGACACACCGCTTTTTGGCGTGACACCTGCGGTGCTCAGCAAGGTGATTGCGGAGAAGACTGTGGCCCACATATTCTCAGTCTTTGGCGAGGAGCCTCGCTCCTGGCTGACGCCGATGCTGGCGAACGACTTCCCACTGTGGACGGAGTACTGCGCGTATCGACTGGTAGCGTGCAAGCTCAACCTGTTTGACAAGTACCACGCAGAGCCCATAATGGGGTCTCCTCACCTCTACACTGGCTGCTGGCAGTCAGAGGACACACTCAACCATACCATCAGCTTGCCGGACAACTCTCTCTTCCTGGTCGTGCAGTCGAACACGAATGTCCCAGTGCGGAAAATCGTGCACGACCTGTCCGCGGTGTTCAAGTAGCGGCCAGCAAGGAGGAAGAACCAGCTGCAGGCTGCAGCTTAGATACCTAGCAAATAGAGTGGGTGGCAGCAACTGTGCAGCTTGCAGCGAGGACATGCACCTCCCCACACAGAATGCGTGCGGTAACGGAGCCTGGCACGTCCACCACAATAGTGTATCAATCATGGGTGTGTTCCGCCATGCTGCGGAGGTGTTTCGGCGAGCGCGCCATGCCTGGCGTGAGAGTGAGTGCGCTGGCCGTGGCCTGCTCACACCGCCCGTGGACTCGCGTGCTGGCGTCAGGCTCAGTGCGCGGCGGTCGTGGCGCGCACACGAGCCGCTAGGCCTGAAGACGTGGCCGCAACAGTGGCAGCTGCCCTCAGCGGCACCTTGGGGCCTGGCCATGCTCGACAGGCGCAAGCGCTCGCCCCGCACGTGGTGCTGGCTCTGAAACCAACACATCCTTGCCACGCTGCGTTGCTCATGGCACGTCACTTCAGGGTTAGGATGCTTTTATGCGGTGCATAAGGTGAACGCAGTCAGGGCTGGTGGGCTGCCATGGCTTCGTAAGCTCTGGTGAGGGTGGAGTGCGTTGAACCTGCACTCTTCCTGCATGCTCTCGTCGTTGCTGCTCCAGGCTGATCTTGAGGTGGCTCTTGCTGACCCACCAACGTATTTGATGGCCAGGCTGAGATGCGGCGCTTGGGGCTGCCGCTCGTTGTGCGCTGGCAGCTTTGCGGCAGCGCGCTGCACTTCGCGTGACGCCTGGTCTCACATTCCCGGGTTTGGCCTGCCAAACTGACCGATCGTTGACCGCTGTGGCACCTGCTCTGGCATTGTTGTGGACCCTGTTGCGCAGATCGGCTGCCCGAACAGTTGAATGCTTGGCAGGATGTGTAGGCATTTTGCATTGCATGGCACTGCTGCACTACCCCTACCGTACGTACCGTACGTACCGCCTTGAGAGCACACGTGAACCTCGCAGGTGGGAAGCACTGCGCAGTACAATGACTGCATGACTCACTAATGACTGTCACACTTTCATCATGGGTTGCTTGGTTGCGCTAAGGTGCTGAGGTATCGACGCACGCGCCGGTTTTAGGGGTGAGAATCTCTCGTTGCGGGGCAAGTCGTTCCAGTGTCCAGACGGCCCAAATATGTCAATGATTGTGAGGGTTGTAGGTTAAGGAACCTGGACATGCGTCTGGGTGGCCTGCAGTGGTGCGAACCTGGCACTGCAAAGGGTATTGCCCTGGCATTGATACACCGTGCTGCGTGACGCTGTGTGAGCGGAAGCCATCACTTGCGAGCAGGTTGAACCCAAACGCAGCGTGCTGAGCCATGACCGTTAGCCCTGAAGGCGGGTTTGCAGCGCGACACTGCCTGATGAAGCGTCCACATGTGCAACACACAGCAGCCCCATCTCATCCCCTTCCCGTATTAGTAACATCACCTTCTGCCCCCCCCGCGCCCCCCCCCCCCTTGCGCACACATATGTTGGTAGATCAGGTGAACGCGGTCAACTGCGCTG